>BEHA01044656.1:57521-82376 GCA_002897215.1 Eschscholzia californica subsp. californica | reverse complement strand
GGTTTCAGTGGAGTAGAACTAAAGCAGATTATGTTTTCAAGTTTGTACTCTGACATTTTAATGGTCTGGTTTAATCTGCCTTCTTTTCAGGTTATAACTTTGAAGAGACTCATGTTCAAGAAATAGAAGAGCCTTCGAGGATTGAAGAGCCTTCAAAGATGCTCTTGGAATATAAGAAAAAGTCCAGCAAAACTGAGCAAGGTGTTCTGCCTGGGTTTAAAGTTGCGTCGAATTCTGACTACAAGTTAGAAAGGTAATTGCTTTGGTAATGCTATCTTTTTACTAGGCTTGCTCTATTGACATCTCACAACTGTCTATTACAACTAATTTGGAGCTACAGAAGGGCACTTATGAATGGTTTCTACAATGACTTGAGATTCTCTAGTGAACTATTTTATGTGGGTTTGTAGGGTTTGAACGAGACGATTTTTCGTGAGAATTTTTTACTCTCTCTGGAGTTCCTTGTTTCATGCTTCAACTTATTCTGGGCCTTTAGTATCACCGTTGTGTTCGATGAAAGTTACCTGTTAATGAAATAACTTGGACCCTGAATTCTTTAAGTTGCAATCATGCATATATATGGTTGTAAACTTTTTTCAGTGATGATATTATGATTGGCTCGGAGTTTATTACCGTCCCATTATCTAGAATCCAGGCTGATAATTGCTCCCGATCTGTTATCTTAATTTTCTTTTGTTCAAATAGTGACACTCTTTATGTTTCTACAGCTATGGTCCTCCAGTTATTCCGGATGATTTTGAACCCTATCATAAATTTTCTGGTCCACTTGAGATTGGGAGCAAGCTTTCTGGACCTCCTCCTTCTGAGGTTCCACCTCCAGAAGATAACAATCTTAGAGTGCTAATTGAGGGATTTGCGACTTTAGTTGCTCGATGTGGTAAATTATTTCAAGATCTCTCCAGAGAGAAGAATAAGCAAAATCCTCTGTTTAGTTTCCTTGACGGAGGAAAAGGCCGCGATTATTATGAAAGGAAGCTATGGGAGGAGCAACAAAAGAGTAATAGTCAGACCAAGCAACAAGTGGACACAATGTCAAGGCCAAACGTTCAGAAGATGACAGCTGAGGGCCGTGGTAAGATTCTTGGTGAAAGGCCATTAGAAAGAAGCTCCAAAGAGTCCAGCTCATCTGAGACTTCTAAAGATGCCATTCAACTTCAGTTCAATCTTTCAGATACATTTACAACACCATCATCTAAGGTGAGTGGTACTTTCTCTGTCATCTACTTGCAATTTTTTCATCATGAACTCTTTGAGAATTAAGATTATTCACTGCTTTGTTCTATTTTCTTCGCGTCTTCTTCTTTAACCTTCTCTCTTTTTCCCCTTTGGAGTATATAGATCGAGTTTCAAGAAGCAGCAAAACCTTTTAAAGAAGATCCTGAGAAGCAAAAGAGATTTGAGCAGTTTCTTAAGGAGAAGTATCATGGAGGGCTTCGCTCAACAGATTCTGCTGGAAGTAGTAACATGTCAGAAGCCAATCGTGCTCGTGAGAAGTTGGATTTCGAGGCAGCAGCTGAGGCAATTCAGAAAGGACAGGGGAAGTTGACCGCACTTTCTTCTAACCAGCAGATTTTGGCGTCTTTAAATACGCAGTTTGTATCTGGTGGACTGGAGGTAAATAGCATCACCCACATTCAACTGAACTTATATTATAGTTTGTAATTTCATGGAATCAATGATTCCTGTCTATTATACTAACTTTGAGTATATTCAGCACCCGAGTATTCCTGAAGCTGATGAACTGATGACCAAAATGAACCCTATACGGGAAGAGTATCAATGGCGTCCATCATCTCTGTTATGCAAACGTTTTGACCTTACCGATCCATACTTGGGGAAGGTACAGCACAATGTCATTGATAGTTTAGTAAACTCTTAATTTCTACAATAATTGGTATATCCTGAAACACAAAGGGACAAAAGTGGGTAGTTGTCTGCTTCTCAAGATTGGTTTGTTGAATATTGTACTGTTTTTTTGCAGGCACCACCATTGCCGAGAGTAAAGACACGTATAGATTCTCTTATTTCCAGACCAGATTTTGTAGAGCCCACAAAATCTGAACAGCTCGCTTTTGGTACTACCCGTTCGATTCTTGGATCTCAATATGAAGAACCAGTTATTACTGAACAAGTAACGAGCAAAGACACTGTGGTTGAGCCCAATAATATAAATGTCGAGAGGCCCGTGGACCTGTACAAGGTACAAATTTTCTTATTTGAGTCATATAACAATCAATTTCTTTGTTGTGCACTGCACGTTGATGGTTAAAGTTAAATAATTTTTTCAGGTATTTTTTTAATAAAAATAATTCTTCTTGCAGGCTATTTTCTCAGATGATTCAGATGATGAAGCGGAAAATTCTACTCTCAACCAAGTGGAGAATACTGAAAATAAGACTGAGGTAGTGAATACGACTTTAAATCGTCTAATAGCAGGAGACTTTTTAGAGTCCTTGGGCAAGGAGCTAGGCCTTGATGTTCCACCAGAACCTCCAATCGCAGTACATAAGGTTAACAACCCTGCTGCAGAAGAAGCCATTAACACAAATTTAGATTCTAAAATCCCCCGATCATTTGATATACCTTCATCATCCTCGGTAGCTTTTAGAAAGCATTTGCCAGATCATGAACCTCCAAATGGTAATTTAAGCCGTCCAGACATCATCCAAGCAAGAACGTCTCATCACGATGAACTCAAAGAAGCTGCTGCAGGAGATATTGAGAATAACTCTGACAAAGTTATGCTGGAGATGGGCTTAAAAGATAAGAATAAATCCCAGTCTAGACGAGATCGAAGTGGGAGATCACCAGAGTCTGGAAAGGGTAGAAGTAGCTCGAGACATAGACGGAGTCGTCATAGTACTCCATCATCAGAAGATGAAACTGTCAGATCACGCTCAAGAAGACACCGCAGTAGGAGCAGTACATCAAATTCTGAATCTGATGATCATTCATATCGAAGACATTCAAGGAAAGCTGAGAAAAGAAGTTCCTCTCATGGAAAAAGTGGTAGCAGTAGTAGAAAACACTCAAAGCACCGTAGCAGAAATGAAGAATCTCCCAGTAGATCTTCTCGCCATGGCTCTGGTAAGGAACATTCATCACAAAACAGGAAACGAAGTAAAAGATCGTCCGAACAAGAAAAGGATTATTCTATTTCTTCAAGATCTGACTCAAATAGAAAGCATCGATGAAGTATAGTAAAACACAAAGCTCTCTATCTATCGAAGTACTCATTCTATGATTGGATGACTGTTGTTTTCCATGCAAGGCTAGTTCGAATATTCCTTATCTCTACTACGTCCTTGAATGAAATTCTCTGGGAATAAACTGTAGATGCATCATCGTATAAACCTCAAATTCAGTGCCAGAGTCGGAGCTTGTTCAAAAGTTCAGTGATTTTCAGAGATGTAAAAATGTGCCGTGGTGAAAAATAGCTCTGTAATTTGTGATGTATTGTGAATTTCACATCCCACTTCGTTTGGGCCAAAAACTTGAATTCTCAGTTCTCTCTGCAACTCGAGTTAACTCATCAGTTAGTTTATAGTTTTTCTTTGACATATGTCAGATCTTGATAATGTTATTTTTGCTTGGACTTCCTGAAAAAGAAAAACAAAAGAGAAAACGCCCTGTAGGGTCTGAGCCCTCAACAACAAGGTTTCTTTCTGTTGCAAACATAATAGATCCATTTTCCTGGAGAGACAGATAAGATATCCTGGCACAGAGGCATCTTAATACCACCAGGAACGGGAAATAAAAATGCTAAGGAATCCAAAAAATTGAAAAATTGGATCTATGTCCAAGGGATCACGCCTATCAACTTTGCTCGGATAATTGAGGTGGTTGACTTTCCACAACAAGGTTAAGAGTCTTGCTCTACCACGTTAGCTATGACATAAACATAAGACTGCGGCTTTGGGGCATCTTAAAAAATTTCGATAAAATAATCGGCTTTTATGTCTTTACCCTCTAATTCATCTATCACTTCATTTTGGGTAAATTTTTGTTTTTTGTTTTTTGTTTTTTGTTTTTCGTTTTTTGTTTTTTATTTTTGCCCTCTCTCTCTCTCTCGCATACAGTTCCAGCAAAGGGAAGTGTTCTCTTTTTAAATTTAAGTTTGCATTGATGTCACAACATCTTTAGACTTCAATCGAATTTCTTCTCGAGACATGCACGTCATCTTAAAATCTAAAGTGAATTTAACATTAGAGAGAACTAACAAAATATTAGGGGGCGCTTACAGTTTTCAATTTGAGTTTTACATTTGAGATGCTCTTATAGACCTTTCATTTATAACTATACAACCACAAGTCCCTCTATTCTACAATAAGATCTTTTAATATAAAATAGAGGTCATATTCCAACACCATGAAATGTGCTCACGTACATGCTCATCCAATTTAGCTATGTGGGAGACCACCCGAAACCTAGTTTATTTAAAAATTGCAAAACAAACATAGCCAAGTTAAGAATTGAAAAAGTTCTTAATATTTATTTAGTATTTCTTTCAAAGAATGGAATTGTGTGCCAATAAGACTTGACATATAAAAACAAACCCCATGCAATTCCATTTCAGCCAAAAAAATAACAAAGGCATATGAAACAAATAAAATTCGATTTCCAAACCAGAAAGGTCAAGGTTAGGAAGTAACAAACCTAGCCTAAAATGAGTGGGAATGAAGTAAGATACTTGACCCCTAAAAAAGTTTGGTATGGGCCTCGTGGTCCTTGTCTATTGTAGGCCATCTACTTCTGTAAAGGCCAGCGCTTTGGGGAAAGCAAAATAGTTTTCGGGGTGTGAAGACTTGGTCAAAAATTGGTCAATTTTGTTTGACAATTTTATTTTGTAAGTTGTTAGAGGGAAAAATAAAACCCCCCCCCACCTCACCTCTCCCTCTCTCTCCACCTCATCTTCTCTATCCACCTCATCTTCTCTCTCCCTACCATTCTCTCTCTCTCTTTCCGATTAGGTCGCCGGCCGGAAAATTTTCCGGCCGGCGACCTTGTCGGAGAAGAGAGAGAGAGAGAGGTGAGGTGGAGGGTTTCTTATTTTGAACTATATTCCCCATAAAATATGTTTCCCTGAAAACTTTTCAAAATTTTGCATATTCCCTTTAAAATTTCACACCCCGAAAATTATTTAGCTTTCTCCAAAGCGCTGGCCTTCTGTAAATTGTCTTAAAAAGCAGATATTACTCTACTCAAATATTTTTTGATTTCTTCTTGTGAAAATATTTTTTTTTGTTTTGTTTATCAACTTCTGATTTAAAAAAAAAAAAAACTGGATTTTCAACATTTTTTTTTTTTTTTTTTTTTAAAGGGATTTTCAACATGAATAACCTTATTTTTTTTTTTTTTTTTTTTTTGTTAAGAGATGAATAACCTTATGTTGTTAACAATAGAATTAAAGTCTATATTTACAACAAATTCCTTTTTTGATTTAAACACAGATTTATAATTTTATAATTCAAATAGAACTTAATCGTCTATCTCTGAATTTTCAAAAAGAAGTTTTATTTGTTTATTATTGTTTTAGATCAATAATAAACCAAATTTTCTAGTTTTAGTATACCAAACAAACAACAAGTATTGCAACAAAAAAAAACAAGTAGCCTACATTGGCATATGTAATAAATGACTTTTTTTGAAGTGGTGTAATAAAGGACTTATTCAAAAGAATGATGTGCATTTTTCATAACAATATTGTTGTAGTGGATGCTTACACTCTATAAGCTTCTCCTTTATGTATTGTGTTTGCATATACAAGAAATGAAAGTATAAAATATTAGAGTTAATTTCTATATGGTCCCCTACTTTGTGACCAACTTCTTTTATAGTCCCCAAATTTCTGTAAATTCAAATATGGCCTCTTATTTTCATGTAAATGTCATAACTATCCCTCCCATTAATATATTTTCAAAATAAAATTAAAAACAAAAACCTAAATTCCACCTCACTTCCCTCTCCACCACTCATCTCTCTCCACGTCACCTCTCTCTCCAACCCACCTCTCTCTCTCTCTCTTCAACTCATCTCTCTATCTATCCAACTCACAACTCTCTTCTCCAACTCCTCTTCTCCGATGAAGGTCGCCGGCCGGAAAATTTTTCGGCCGGCGACCTTCAAACTTAAAAAAAAAAGTTTCTCTGGACGGAAACCCCCTTCGCCGGAGTTTTTAGAGAGAGAGAGGTGAGTGGAGAAATTTTTTTTTTCTTTTTTTAAGTTTGAAGGTCACCGACTGGAAAATTTTCCGGTCGACGACCTTCATCAGAGAAGAGAGTTGTGAGTTGGAGAAGTGAGTGGTGAGTTAGGGAGAGAGATGAGTTGAAGAGAGAAAAGGGTGAGTTGGAGAGAAAGGTGACGTGGAGAGAGTTGAGTGATGGATAGGGAAGAGATGAGTGATGGATAGGGAAGTGAGGTGGAATTTAGGTTTTTGTTTTTAATTTTATTTTGAAAATATATTAATGGGAGGAATAGTTATGACATTTACATGAAAATAAGAGGTCATATTTGAATTTACAGAAATTTGGAGACTATAAAAGAAGCTGGTCACAAAGTAGGGGACCATATAGGAATTAACTCAAAATATTATGGTAACTGAAATTTTGAATTTATTCTATATTTTACATGGATTAAAAAGTCAATATTTTCAATGTGACATACATACACCATCAATCATCTTATAATCTCATACTATACCTTGCATCACTAAAGACCTCTAAAGGCCCTTGAAGCTATCATATGGTCATATGGACCTTAGAATCTCATTTGTTCATGCCTTTACTTTATATATTTCCTACTTCCTAAGATGCCCCACACTTCAGTAAATTAAACATTAAGGAGGTTATGTCATAGTTTTCACTTTTCCAAATTATTAATAGCAATACCACTCCATCCTCCTCCTCAAGTGTAGTCTCTCTCTCTCTCTCTCTCTCTCTCTCTCTCTCACTAGTGTTTGTGTGCTTTTCTTTATGATTCCTAAACGGTTTGTCATTCAGGTTTGCTCCCTCACTTATTCTCTTCCCAACACTTTCTCTTTCTAAACTCTAACTAAATTGAAACTTCATTTATTTTCTCATTCATTCTTCATTTCTACTCTCATCTCTCAACTAAATACTGCTCTAAACTCTTATAAAATTCACAAATAATTCTCTTATTTCCTAAACAACTAATTAATTTTTTTTTTCTCTTGTGGGTTGTTTCAGAATTATTATTAAAGATTAAAGAGTTCAAATTCAGATCAAGATGGTTATGGTTGGATTAGAGAGATTGGTGGTGACATTAAAGTTAAAGCTTAAAGCATTGAAGATATCAAAGAACAATTACAATAAACCATATGATAAGATTGATAAGAGTGATAGTATGAGAGTTGAGATTAGAAGCAAGAAAGCTCAAAAAATTATTGCTGAAACTCTTAAAGTTGCTGATTCTCCTAAGAACAAATCCTTTGCTTTTTGAGATCATCATCATTATCATTAGTTTCTTGTAATTTGCATAAAACAAATCATAAGATGGGGTTGTTCTAATTTCTTGTTCAGTTTCTTCATGTTTGTTACTTACCACCTTTATTTCCATTTTTAACTCTTCTTACACAAATTATTTTTAATCACTAAATATTAGTTACCAACTTAAGAACTTTTAATTAGTTTGTGGTCATTGCTTCTGACCATAATCCAATCGATAATCGGTAAGAGGATCTAGATATTATAATATTGTGATTCTCATAAATTTTCTTTTTCGTATCACTCATAGATGACACTCATTTGGGGAAGAGAGATGCTAAAATCACAAAAGATTTTGACAAAAAAAAATTCTCAGTTGATGTGGCGGTTGTGATTTTCATCTCTCAACGGCTTAGATTTGGTCAAAGTTTGAAACCACACCTGTCACATCAGCTGGGAACCTATTTTTGTCAAAATATCATTATAATTTTCTTCTGTTGTTTTAGTATCGTATTATATTAAATTTGGGTAATTTGGGTGGATTTTGGTGAAAAATCTAAAGTTGATGAAAAAGATAAACTATACTGGGAAGAGGAGAGAGGAAGGAAAAGTCCCCAATGATAGCATTCTTTCATATTTGAGTGGAAGAAAAAGGTAATAAGCCTGAGGCAGGCAACCCATAGGCAATAACTAACTTATATAAGCAATTGGGGATGTCTTTTTTTTATGGAAATGACTAGATGGGAAGTTGGATTAGATCTCTTTGATATCACTTCTGATATATCACGTGATTTTTGCAGAGAGTCCTTTTGATGGTGGTTCACTAGTTCATGATTCATCTCATAAACAACAAAAAGTTAATTTTTCTTAATGGGAGGTGGCCGGGCCGCTTGGCTATTCTAAAAACACAAGGTTGAAAGTTATTCTTATAGAATTAGAGGATAGAGGACTCCTTTCGAGAGAAAAATGGATATCTTTACAAACAAGTCTAAATGACCAAAATAGCCTTCGTTGTATTGCGTTTTTCATCCCAACAAGTCTAAGAGCATCTCCAATGCAAAACTCTAAAAAATCTCTATTCATCCAATGTGTCAAGTTTCAATTGAGATTCTCACTCTTATGTGGCGAAAGTAGAGACCCTAATTTTTTATTGTGTCTCCAATCAGTGGCGTGGCCGAGATTTTGGGGGCCCGGTGCGAAATTTTGTCCAGGGCCCTTCTTATGATGATCTGAGAACCAAAAAATTACGCATGCTTATAGAGACGAGAGGTAGAAATTAGAAATTACGATGGCCTTTAGAATATCTATCTATAAGAGTAAATAAAATTGGGTCATTGATTGGGTTCGAACTTGTGACATTAGATGGTTAGGATCGGAACCTTACCAACTGAGCTGCAATCATATTGTGATGTAAGTAGATCAATACCCTATCAGTTGTCTTTAGCTTTGCTCAAAATGGGGCCCCTAGGTAGAGGGGGCCCGGTCCAGTGCGACCGCACCGGCTGCACCCCCTCACCCACGCCCCTATGTCTAATACAAAACTTTAAACTTATATTAGTTACTTATGTGTCCTAGTTATTTTTGTAATAAATAATTAGTTATTTAGGAAATATAGATGACACGATTTCTATTGGTTGAAAATCTAATATTGATGAGTTGGACAATTAGAGATATCTCAAGAAGACACTCTAGAAATACAGTGTTTACTTGAGATATATCTATTCCACCCTCGACATGTCATCTTAGAGATCCAAATAGAGTGTTGAGTTCATAAGAAAAAAAAACTCTAAAAAACATATGTGGCACTTAGAGTTTCTAAGATAAAGTGTTGCATTGGAGATGCTCTAAATGACCAGTCTCTTTGGACTCCCACTTAAATTATAAGTGAAAAAAATGATTTCTCCTTCCATGTGAATGAAAATGTCAGAGGAGTGAGACACCCTTATTTCTCTTACAGGCGGTTCAAGTGGGAGTCCCAATAGACAAGTTGAGAATACTTTTGAGGGATTGGGTTAACCATCCAAAATGAGGGAAGAAATAGGTTTCCCATACTAGGTAGCCAAAAAATGAAAGGCAGGTCCAAAGAGTCAGGTTGGGAAAAAATGACGAAATGGCCCTTGGAAAACAAAGTATTTACGGTTCATGCCATCGAAAATTACAAAATTGCCATCGAAATTTTCTCGGAAAACGATTTTTTTTCTGAAAAAGAATCTGACAACCCGTCCATCAGAATTTGTACTGTTCAGAAATTTACGGAATTGCCACCGAAAAATTCCCGGGAAACGAATTTTTTTTGAAAAATTGTCTGACGCACCGGGAAATTATTTTATTTACTGGAAATTTTCTTTTGTACTAGACACTTTTGTACCGGGAATTTTCTTGTGACCGAGAAATTATTTTATTTACCGGAAATTTTCTTCTGTACTAGACACTTTTGTATCGGGAATTTGAAATTTCGTTTGAAAATTTCAAATTTTCAAAAAAATTTGAAAATATTTGAATTTTCTTGTGTACGGGAAATTATTTTATTTACCGGGAAGAGATGGTTTGCTGGGCGGGAATTTGAAATTTCGTTTGAAAATTTCAAATTTTCAGAAAAATTTGAATATTCTTGTGTACGGGAAATTATTTTATTTACCAGGAAGAGATGGTTTGCTGGGCGGGAATTTGAAATTTCGTTTGAATTTGAAATTTTGAACTTTTTTGTGTACGGGAAGTTATTTTATTTACCATCCAGTTTTTTTTTTTTGTCAGGAAACGTCCATGTCCCGTCCAAGGGCAAGAGGGGGATAAAAAAAAATCAGGAAACAATGAGTTGTCCTGACATTTTGACTGGAAACTCATTTTTTGGCAAGGTTGGATTTATTTTGGTTTTACCACCCACAAATTGGACCTTTCACTCAAAAATCCTATACTTTTTGTTTTCATCCTCTATTAAGTCCACTCTCATCCCGAAGTGGTTCCTTCAGTCCAATCTTCATCTTTTTTCTTTAATCTCTCTCCCCCATCATCTTCTTTAGAGAGTGCCCATAGTAAAACTAGGGTGGCTATAGAAAGCGGAGCCTAGATACTGTCCTGCACCGTAAATAAATCCAAGGGGGTGCTTATAAAATTCCAGTTCGATATATCACAAAAATCTCTACCCAAGTTATCTTCCCTCCTCTTCCACGTCTTGAAGACTTGAAGCTCAAGTTTTGACTTTTAATGGCGTCGAAGAGAGAGACAAGTTAGGGTTTTATTACGTTCTCTTCCTTTAATATGGCTGCCCAATTGCTGTCACACCCCACTTTCTTTTTTTGCAATGGGTCAAACAAAACTTTCAGTTCATCGTTCACCAGAAGAAACTTGTAACTCTCTCTCTCTCTCTCTCTCTCTCTCTCTTAATTCGTTTTCTGTGTTTACTTTGCTTCTAACATGAAATTTTTTGTTTTGGGGGAAGAAATTTGAGGAAATTGCCAACAAATGGAGCTGTTTGTAAAAGGATTAAATGTTCAATGGATGCCAGTGTTGGAGGTAATTCATTAAGATTGAAAAATTTCACTTTGAACTCAAAAAGATAAGATTTTTATGATAATTAGTTGTGAATAGTTTTGTATATTGAGTTATAAATTGTGGTGAAAACTGTACAAATTGAGATTTAATGAATAATGTCACTTGTTTAGTATAATTTTCACTTCCAGACATGGAAGCACAGGCTCAACCCACCTTTATCCATATCTTCTAGGACAACTATTAAGCTTAGAGAGATTTAGGGATTATCTTTAGCAGGTTCTACATGCATAACTACACAATTGTTAAAACCCTAGGTTAAGTAGTACTTGGTCCTTTCGACGGTTGCTTTTGTGGTGTATGATGGGGTACTTAACATTTTGTATTCGCATAACTAGGGTATGGAGTCAAAGAAAGGGTGACATATATGTTGGTTTAGACGCTTTAGTATTAGAGTTGGATGACCGCAAACTTAACATGGTAGCAAAGCTAGGTCAACACGTGGTAGGATTAGAATTTTGGAGATAAACTGGAAAGTAAGTGCTAAATCTGGTTCATGGACAGACAGCCAGTCGAGTAGGGCACAATGGGTTTGGCCTTCAAAGCATGAGTTTCTGTTCCTTATCGACAATTTCTTACGTGTTATTGTCGGATACTTAATAATATTCTACGCTCTTAAAACCCATTTCTTAACAACCATACAAGACCGTAAATAGAAAATCGAAGTTTTTATTTTTTGTGAGTTATTGTCTTTATGATTGTTGTGAGATGGTTCTGCATCAGCAGAAAAATGTTGAATGCTTCACCTTTTGTTTTTTAAAACTTAATGCTTCACATAAATCACATATCGCCCTGTAGTTTTTCTTTTGTCGTAACAAACCTTGAGTCCCAAGATTCATTTAATTTTGCATTCTATCGTTTTATGTAATAATAAGGCAGTTAATGAGTTCATGTAGGTAATTTAAAATTTCCTCGAATGAACACATGGGATCCTTATAAACGTCTTGGCATAAGTAAGGATGCATCTGCAGAAGAAATTTGGGGTTCACGAAATTTCCTATTGCAACAATATGCCGGGCATGAGAGAAGTGAAGAATCTATTGAATCAGCTTTTGAGAAACTACTGATGACCAGCTACAAAGATAGGAAGAAAACAAAATTCAACTTGAAAACCAGATTGAAAAAGAAAGTAGAAGAGTCCCCGTCTTGGTTGAAAACCTTGTTTAGTTTCATTGAAATGCCTCCTACAGACGTGATTCTTAGAAGATTGTTCCTCTTTGCTTTCATGGGTGCTTGGAGTATTATGAATTCTGCCGAGGGCGGTCCTGCTTTTCAGGTTTGTTTCTTTCTCATCTTGTACAATATTTCCTTTTCATTTGGTAACCTCTTGCACCTTGAAATTTGCCTTATGTCACTCATTACCAATCAAGCATAGTCTGTTCATTTAAGATCTCTAATTTGCGCATAATTGTAATAACTAATCCTGCTACGATCAAACTCAAACTTGCAAGTTTACACCTATAATTTGTCGTTAAAGTAGCTGTAGATTCTCTATTATTTTGGCTTCTGTTAATTGTTAAGTATTTCTAAACAGGCCTTCAATTCCCTGTTCTCCTTACATATCACATGTTATGAATGGAAACAGTGGTTGGAAGTCGAACCAGTGAGAGGCTAGGCTCATAATGAATCAATGATTCCCTTTAGAAAGCCTAATAGGTCAATATTTTCGGATAGATATTAAGTCGGGTCATCAGTTCATTAAAGATGACCTTATAAGCCAGGCTCCCTCGACAGAAATTTCCGGTTTCACTTCCACCCTCGGATAGTAATGTCCATATACATAATTGTGAATGATCAAACATATACTACTCGCTACTTGAACCTTATTATTTTCGTTTTGTAGGTGGCAATCTCATTGGCAGCTTGCATATACTTCCTGAACGACAAGACTAAGAGCGTAGCTAGAGCTTCTATTCTCGGGTATACATATTTTTTAATCCAGAAATGACTACTAGAACTTACTATTAAAATACTTTAAAAGCAAAGTTTTCTTCATTAATCATTTCTTTTTGGGGGCTTAATATGACAGATTTGGAGCTCTAGTGGTTGGATGGGTGTGTGGATCGTTCCTTGTACCGATGGTTCCAACAGTTCTACTGCAGCCAACATGGACCCTTGAACTGCTCACGTCTCTGGTAGCTTATGTTTCCTTGTTTCTTGCTTGTACCTTCTTGAAGTAAGCTGTAGTTATTATGTAAGAGGTATGAGCCAAATTAAGTCCACTTAATTAGTTATTTACAATCTACACTTTTCATTCCATTTTCTTTAACTAAACCGAATCCCATATTTTGAAAGCGTTCTCAGTTATTGGATGCTGTTAACTTTTATTTTTTTGGGAACAATTTGTTTGAATTAGAATGAGAGAATGGTACGGAAGATTAGGTCCCGTAAAAGGTAGACCTTAAAAGTGTAGATCAAAGTCTGTAAAGAAAAATAAACAGTGTTTGGATGAAAGCCTCTCCCAGGATGCTAAGAAATCTAAAAGAAAGATTCCGGACCTACTCTACCTTTCTTTGTCATCATGTCTGTCGTAGACAATTTGCTCGAAACTGCTGCTCCACCATCTGGGTTTCATTGGTGTGCTCTTATACAATTACTGCTGCCCAGATGGTGAACCTGAGAAGGTTACTCCTCTAGTAATTAACCTTGATGCCGGAGGCCACTTCAAACTACTTCAGAATGTGTTCTGAGTTTTTTTGAGTTGGTTGGCTTCAACATCAAGGAATAACAGAGTTTCGTGTACGAATCAGAAGGTGTGTGATTGGGGTGGCTTTCTCCGGAACCTTCAAAACCTTTAGTGCAACTTAGAATTTCAGCTTTAGACTTTAGAGATCGCAATATTTCTCCTACAAGCAAGAAATGCATCCGAGGTATAGGATGACCTTGGCGTAAACCTCTTTAACTGTCGAAAAATTCAGTGGTTAAGCCATTTAGTGGAATTAGTCATTCATTGGATGCTGCTATCTTCTTGTAGGAAAAATTCGTTGGAAATTTGGATTAGTAAAACTGATAAAGATACTTGGTGGGGGTTATTCGTTCGGAGCTTTCGTGAGATCTTAAGATCTTTGAAGTTTGGTGTTATTGATTTAGACCTTTTTTTAAGATCTTTGGAGATCGGTGTTATTGGTTCAAGTCTTTTTTTAAGAACTTTGAAGTTTAGCGTTATTGGTTTAGACCTTATTTTGGGAACTTCGAAGTTTAGTGTTATTGGTTTGGATTTTTTTTTAAGAACTTTAAAATTCCGCGTTATTCATTTTTTAGAAAAAAATTTAGAACTTTTAGCAAAAGATCCGACCCAAGCACTTTTGGAGACAAATTTATAGTAATTTTGTCAAATCCAAAGTTTCACCAGTTTAGGTGGATCTTTGAAATTCTTTCTACTTGGGTGTACATGAAAATATTGGGTTAAAATAGACAAAAATAAAAAACTTCTTTCTAATAATTTATATAAATAACGAATAGACCATGTGAAACCCTACTTTTTCTTCTCCTACGGTTGTATTTCCACCACTTTTTCCTTCTTGTCTCCTTCTTGTCTCTCTCCTTACTAATCTTAAGGTAAAAATTTATTGCTAGAAACTTTTACTATTGAGCAACCTTAACTAGTTGTACATTGATTTAAAAACAGAGCAATATTCAATGTGTATGTACGTGTCAAAGCAAAACAAAGAAGAATGATTAGGGTTTATAGGGTTTATAGGCAAAGACCAATGATTAGGGTTATAGGGTTTATAGGGAATTGATTTGACTAGTAACAACATAAGGATACTGTTGAGCAAAGATGAATCATGTACCCGATGATGTCATCAGCTACTAACTATGGTTTTATGGATTTTTTATAAGACTATTATTGTAGGGTTAGAAAAACAACTACCAGTACATTAATGTTATTAGGCTTCGTGGGTTAGAAAATTATGATGGTTATCTTTAATGTAGTAAGTCTCTTCACTGCATGTACTTTCTTCATGTATACTTTATCAATCAATTTTTTTTTTTTGTGCCAAAACAAAAAACTACTAGACTTTCTCAACAGATTCAACAGTTTAGGTTGGTAACTATTAGGCTTCCTCAACAAAAAAACTATTAGGCTAGGTTTTTGTGCCAAAATAAAACTACTAGACTAGCATAGTTAAATAAATCAGAACCCAAGAAAAAAAGTAAGATTTAATCATGGAAACTTCAAGTATAGATCATCCTGAGATTTGGTTGAAAAAATAAGTTAAAAAAAATATGTAAATCATTATTTGAATTGTAGTATTATCTAGTATTTCGTTGAGTAAGATAATTTAATTTAAATTATTATTTATTTTTGTTAGATGAGTTCACAGACAACAAAAAAGTATATGAAATGGACTCCAACTGAAAATGAAGTGTTACTTCAACTTATTGTTGAAGCCATGAATAGCGGTAAATACGGAAAAGATGGTGCACTTTCAAAGACGTACTATGACCAAGTAATTATTCCAGCTCTAAATCAAAAGTGTAACGGTAATAAAACATCAGAACATGTAAGTAGTAAAATTAAGAAGTAGAGAGGTAAGTATAAACAAATTAAAGAGTTAATGGCTTCATGCTCTGGATTTGGTTGGGATGCAACCACCTGTAAGATCACCGCTCCGCAAGAAGTTTGGGAAGAATATTTTAAGGTACATAATTAAACATAAAATTTAATTTACGTAGCTGTAATAAAATTCTTAGTAAAATATTTGATCCAAGTAGTTTATTGCAGAAACACCCAAATGCTAAGGATTACCGAAGTGACAGATATCCAGAATACGAGGATTGGTGCACAATATTTGGAGGGTCTTTAGCTGTTGGAGATAATGCTTGTGAAGCATCAGTCGAGGGGTTACAAGGGATTGATGTCGACAACTTCGATGTCGACTTAGACCCTTTTCCTAACAGTATTAATTGTGACCAATGTTATGCGCCTCCAAACGTTGAGGATAATACTTATAGATCAAATCAACCAAGTAGGAGCAAATTACCTGTCCAACGAAAACGAGCAAGGACACACTATGAAGAAGTTAGTGAAAGAATGGCTCTGAGTCTTGAAGAACTTGTTCAGACTACAAAGAGTCCAAACAATTGGTGTAAAGCACTTTATGAGATTCCTGATTTGGACTACACAATGAAAATGGAAGGAGCAAAACTTCTAAAATCTCCGGAGCAGAAAATGATGTTTTCCATGATGAATCTGGATGAGCGAAAAAATTGGATACTATCGGAGCTTGATAAATGATACTTTGGAGTTAAGGGTTTAAGATTTATTTTAGTTTGTTTTGTTTATGCTTCAAATACTCTATTTTATGCTTTATTTATGTTAGTGGAACGACAATATTGTTTAAAGATATTATTTACTTTATATGGTTTTCTATATGTTTTTTTTTTAAATTGAGCAATCTTAGAAGGGTTATGTTATAATGTTTTTGACGTATTTTATTTCATTGTTTATTTGTTAGGATTTATCAAATGGATTATGAAGATAATGTTGAAGGTGAGGAACATGTTGAAAAAATAAATAGTAACAATGACATTATTATTCGTGCAATCGCATTTACTTGCAATTTTTGTCTACATGCACCTAATGCTCAAAGAAAGTCAGTCTCTAGTAAAGGATTCATTTATATCCAACAAAAATTAAGTGATTCCCCTGATGAGTTTCGTGAGATTTATAGGATGTATCCAGATACATTCCTCAAGTTATGTCGAATTTTAAAAGAGAAGTTTCTTTTAATGGGTACTCGTTATGTTAGTGTGGAAGAGATGCTAGGGATGTTTCTTTTAACGGTTGGTCAGAATAATAGTTATTCAGTAACTCGAGAAAGATTTGATAGATCTAAATTTTGTACAAGCATAAACTTCAATAAAGTGTTGAGAGCGTTAACCTTATTAGCTCCGGAATTAATGGTGAAAACTCCAAAGACCACCTCAATGAAGATCCTAACAGATGATCGCTTCAATCGTTACTTTCTGGTAATCAAATAAATTTCTTTTGGATTAAAGTTAATTTAATTTTATATTATACTCTTAAGTTAACTTTATCAATCATGTTATGTTTGAAACATAGGATTATGTTGGAGCGATTGATGGTACACATATTCCGGCCATGGTACCAATAAAAAATTCGATTGCATATCGTAATAGAAAAGGAATTATATCACAAAATGTTTTGGCGGCGTGCACCTTTGATTTGCAATTCATATATGTTCGTAGTGGATGGGAAGGATCAGCAAATGATGCAAGAGTACTAAAAGATGCTTTAGAGGGAAGCGGTGGATTTAAAGTGCCGCGTGGTAAGATAATTTTTATTTTTTTTTACCGAAATTCATTTTAATATATTTTGATTTGATGATATATGAATATATATTTTTCATTTAAATATTTCTGTTGTAGGTAAATATTATTTGGCAGATGCCGGATATCCTAATCGTCCTCAATTTTTGACACCATATCGAGGAGTTCGATACCATTTAAGGGAGTTTGGGAGTACTAGACGTCCAGAAACTAAAGAGGAATTATTTAATCATCGTCATTCTTCTTTAAGAACCGCGATAGAAAGAATATTCGGTGTATTTAAAACGAGATTCAAAATTTTCAAAACTGCTCCATCCTTTCCGTTTAAATCACAAGCACAATTAGTTTTAGCATGTGCAGGATTGCATAACTTTATTCGAAGAGAATGCAGTTCAGACGAATTTGCTCCAGATGAAGAAGAAACCGATGAGTGTATCCCGGATGAAGATTATGATGAAGAGATTCAAACTCAAGAACAACAAAGACAACAAGCTGGTGATTGGAGAGATAGTATTGCTGAAAGAATGTGGAATGACAGAGTCATATAGTTATATGCCAAACATTTGCCTTTTTTTTTTATCGTCGAATTTTTGTAGTTATTATCACGTTTTACGGACAAAAAACTCAAAATATTTCATTTTTTTCTATTACATTTCGTTTTGCGTAACAATAATGAGAAAGAAATAAGTATATAGAATAATATCTTTTGTTTTAATGTTAACCATTTGTTTGAAAGACTTAGATTTAAAATTGATCCTCCAAAATTCTAACAAAATAGGTCTTAGAACTTAAAGTTCTAATAAAAATGTTCCAGAACTTAATGATCCAGGAATTTCAATGTCCCAGATAAAAATGTTATAAAAAATTTTCACAACTTAAAAGTTCCTGGACCTTCAAAATTTTAATAAATTTTTGTCCCAAAACTTTTGAGATTTTTTTTCTGTAGCCTGAACTGGAGGGTATTTTATGGTGGAGTTAGTTCCACATTGGTTCTGGGAGGAAGTGGTGATCACTTTATAAGCATGAGAAGAAGACCCAACTTTTTGCAGCGTTAGCATTGAAGACCACTTGAGGCTCAAGTGTGCACCTACAAATGGTGTTGGAGCCTAAACTCACCCTAGTCTTTCAAGTCCTATTGTGGAGGGCTGCGGCTTCGGGGAATAAGAATAATCTCGGGGAATAAATTCTCTAGGGAATTTATGTTTTTTTGTACATTCTCGGGGGCATATTATATTTTAGCCCAAAATTTAACTTGATCAGATATTGCCCCCTAATCTTCATCTTCTCTATCACGTTCACCACCACCATTCCAACCACCATTGCCGCATATTCTCCCTCACCTCTTCTCCTCTCTCACTCACTGTTACTCTCTCTCTTAGTCTCTCCCTCTTTCTCTCACTCCCTCTCTCTATTGCTCTCACTATACATGTCTCTCGATCTCTCACTATTTCTCGCTCAATCTTTCATTGTCTTTCAATCGATCGCTTATTTTTCCCTCTTTTTCTATCTCTCAGACACTATTCCGGCAAATGGAAGTGTTTTCTTCGCCGGAACTAGACCTCGAGAAGAGGTTCTAGCGAAACCCTGCGATAATTCGTGGCCACGAAATGTTTTGTGGCTACAAAACGTTTTCTGGCCCTGACCATTTCGTGGCTGCAAAACGTTTCGTGGCTGCAAAATGTTTCGTGGCCACGAACTCTGTGATCAACACAAAGAGATCTATACAAACCACAAGAGAGATGGACGGAGAGATAGAGACTGCGATAAACAGAGATAAGAGCATCTCCAATGCAAAACTCAAAAAAATCTCTATTCATCCAATGTGTCAAGTTTCATTTGAGATTCTCACTCCTAGGTGGCGTTAATAGAGATCTTCAATTTTTTTTTTGTCTCTAATGCAAAACTCAAACTTATCTTATTTACTTATGTGGCATAGTTATTTTTGTAAATAAAAAAAAGTTATTTTAGAAAATATAGAAGACTCGATTTCTATTGGTTGAAAATCAAATATTGATGACTTGGACAATTAGAGATATCTCAAGAGGACACTCTAGAAATAGAGTGTCTTCTTGAGAAATCTCTATTCCACCCTCGACACGTCATCTTAGAGATCCAAATAGAGTGTTGCATTGGAGATGATTTTTAAGGAAAAACTCTAAAAATCCTAAGTGGCACTCGGAGTTTCTGAGATTGAGTGTTGCATTGGAGATGCTCTAAAGACTGCGAGAAAGAGAAAAAGAAAAGAAAGGGAAACTAATCTAGAGAGAGATATGTCTACAGCGAGAGAGATATGAGTGATCTACAATGAAAGAGAGAGAGATCTAGAGTGAGAACGATAGAGAAATAATCATTCAGAACGAAAGAGATTTGGGTTATGGTGTCACCTAGTGTTGTGAGACAGTGGGAGAGAGAGATAATAAGTAAGAGAACGAGAGAGACAACAAGAGAGGGGGAAGATGAAGATTAGAGGGCAATGTTTGATGAAGTCAATTTTTGGATTAAAAGAAGAATATGCCCTCCAAATCGATTTTTATTATTTAATTCTTTATTCTCTGGAGATTTTTCTTGATTCCCCAAAGCGGCGGCCTTGTGGAGGAAGATGATAGTCTTCCAGGAGTCAATCTCGCATTGGTAATAAGAGGGAGTAGTTATCACTTCATAAGCGTGAGGAAGAGCCGCACCTCTTGACCTAGCTTTTGGGGGTGAGAGTGGCCAACTACCACTTAGGGCAAGGAAGGCCAAAGCCCATACCCAGACTTCAGTCAAGTGTTTCTCTCATTGAGCCAATACCACTTGATATCTAATTGTAGTTTTATTCTTCAAATTGCATTCTCTTACTACATTATTAATGTATTCTGTTCTATTCTTTGAATACTAAACTGAGGAACCAAACAAAAGAGCGAACATCCGTGGATAATTCACTTGAAATAGTAAAACAACATTAGCCGGAAGATACTACGCAACCTCTATAATCGTCTCCTACGAGACAAGAACTCTCTTCACGACACGACTTTAGGTACATTAGCCAGTGATTCTTTTACCCGTTCGTCTGCAAAAGATAAATCAACCATCTTTCCTTGCAAATATTTCTCGTATGCAGGAAGATCGAAATGACCATGCCCACACATAGCCAATAGTATGACTTTTGATTCTCCTGTTTCTTTACAATGAAGAGCTTCTCTAACTGCTGCAGCAATGGCATGAGTTGGTTCTGGTGCTGGTATTATACCTTCTGATCTAGCAAATTGTATTGCTCCTTCAAAAACAACAAAATCATCAATCATTAGATTTATAAAATCAACAAAAACTGGTTTGACTTACTATCCTGAGTAACAAAAAACAAGAAAAAGAATGACGGTGCTTTGACATGTCAAAAGAAACAACCGATTTGATAGACGTAAGTTTATTTTTTTACTTTTCAAGAAATAGTTGTCTATCTGTTTTACACACGAAATTTATTACTTGAACGAGGCGAAGTGAGTAAGCAACTAAGACTTGCAGGAACACAGAATCTGGCTACTGCACGGCCCATTTGTCGGCCGTGCCTTGCATGCCCTATGTCTGAGATGCCACGGGCCAAAACGGGCTAAGGATAGATACTTAATTGCCACACCTAAGAGCTTGCAATTTATCAAAAGGTTATATGTACCTTTGAAGCATTCGAGCTGAGGGATTGCGATCGCTTCCATGAATCCACATTCATAAACATGTGAAATAAGTGGCGCCATTCCATGGTATCGTAAACCTCCTGTAAACAAATATTTATTTCTTAACAAACAAAGCAAATTGTACAAATAAAGAGTTTGTAAATTATGGATTAAATTGACATCACCCAACTAGTACATCATTCTCTCTGGTTCTATATAGAATTTGTAAATCTATTTGATCGAAAACAACTTCAAATTTTTATAAACTTACCAGCATGGATTGGATCAGGAATGAAGTCATGTCCAAGGGTATGCATCTTCATTAGTGGTGTCATACCCGCTGTATCTCCATAGTCATAAGCGTATACACCTTTGGTTAACGATGGACATGCCGTGGGCTCAACAGCCCGAATAAGAGGATTGATTTTTCCTTTTAGTTTCTCTCTGATAAATGGAAAGGTAAGGCCTGCAAAATTTGATCCACCACCGGTACAACCAATAATTACATCAGGAGTCTCTCCTATCGCTTCCATTTGCTCTATACATTCTTCGCCAATAACTGTCTGGTGTAGCAAAACGTGATTCAGAACGCTTCCTAAACAATACTTGGTGTCTGAATTTGTAGCTGCAATTTCAACAGCCTCTGAAATTGCTATTCCTAAACTACCAGGACTTGATGGATCCATTTTGAGGATTTCTCGACCGGCATTGGTCAAGTCCGAAGGAGATGGGTGTACTTTAGCACCCCATGTTTCCATCATCAATTTTCGATAAGGTTTTTGATCATATGAGGCTCGTACTTGCCATACCTACATAAATCAATCAGACAGTTTATCAAATGGAAGACATAGGTGGTGATTGTTATTTTTCTCACTGCCCGAATCTAACTTGTTTGAATCCGAAACTGACTCGTCTGAATCAAGTAGACCCAAAATGAACTGAACCCAACTCACCTATTCATAGGAGTCATATCACAAATTCGACAAAACAAACAAACAGTAAAAAATCTGCTCGAGTCTATTCAATTTCAAACCTCGAGCTCAGATCCGACTTAGAAAAAAACAACCACTACCGTAGTTACCAGATCTCACTCACACAGAACAAGAGTTTTCGGTACTTACTTCACAATTCAGATCAAATAGACTGGAGGCAAAGGCCAATGCACTTCCCCATTGACCGGCACCAGTTTCTGTAACCACATTTTTCACTCCTTCCTTGGCATTATACCAGACTTGTGGAACTGCAGTATTGGGCTTGTGTGAACCAGCAGGACTTCCACCTTCATATTTATAATATATTCTTGCAGGTGTGTCAAGAAGTTTTTCCAATCTCTTGGCTCTGCCTCCACAAGAAACGATAATTAAGTTAGATGATTGTTTGTTTTTCTTATTATCTTAACCTGACTCGCCCGAGTCTGACTTGGGCGAATATGAGTCTTCGAGGTCTGACTTGTTCTGGTCAGAGGCACGATAGTCATTTTAGGTTGTTCCAGACAACGGGAACCTAATTCAGACTTGTGTGACCCAAAAAACCCAAAATCAGCCCAAATCAGGCGCAGGAGCCAGATAAAAAATATAGACATTCTGATATCTGACTCGAGTCAATTCAAATCCCGGAGTCTTATATCAGCAAATCATATTTCTGACCATATAAATGAATTCCAAATAGTTCGATTGTTTTCAATCTAAAAAAGAGAAAGAAGAAGAATATGAACTATAAACCAAAACCTGATCAATGGGGTCGGGCGCCAGAGACTATAAATGTCGACAACTTCGTCGGGTATGTCAATGAACCTCTCGGTACTAGCCTCTTGCATTATCAATTCATTTGGAAAAAGAGGAGACAAATCTTCAGGCTTAACAGGTTGAAGAGTCTTAGGATGCAAAGGTGGAGGAGGTTTGATAGGAAGGTCAGCAACAAGATTATACCACTGACGAGGAATCTCCACTGATCTACCATTACTAGTACTCGAAACCGTTTTCGCCCTTATTCGATTACCAGAAGAAAGCTTCAAATTCATCAGCTTTGAGTATCTTCCTACCCATTTCTTATCCCCTGTGGGAAGTCAAAACTGAAACTTATGAGTTCTATTTCCAGATTCCGACATACTTCAAATATTCAAATTTTGATACTAAAACCCTGAATTTCAGCAAGAATAGATATTCAATAAAGCATATTAAAGATCAATTATAACAAAAAGTTCAATAGATGAAGGTAGGAGTATTTGTTTATTCTGTAAGTCAGATCTGAAATCTGAGTCGAGGTCTGACTCGACTCAGACTGTACACCGTCCTATTTTCTGACTCGTTACGTCAGATTGTCAGCTGATTTGGGTTGATTTTGAGTCAGATTAGATCCAGATAAGTGGGTTTCTAAGAAAGAAAAAACAAACTACAAGGAAGTCTATGGACTCTGGGTATTGATAGATAAGTCAAGCACAAGCACAAAAACAAATCAAATATTGGAAAGAAATCTGATGGGGATGAACTTTAAGATAAATCAAAATGGAACCCAAAACTCATGAAATAATCACCTTTTGTATGAAGGTTTGGGCAAGAAGAGTGAGATGAAGATGTGGGTAGAAGTAATGCCGCCATTAAAACCAGAGAGGAGGAAAGAAACAGAGTTATTGGTTAAAGTAGAAGAGAGTTATTAGTAAGAGTCAAATGAGTGAGTGAGTGATATGGGGAAGTGCTATTTAATGGCCTGAAATTGAAAGAGATCTTGAAGTTAGGGATATAGTAGAATTTAATAATGCAGATTGGACCTATCTTCAATATAAAAAAACAAAGTTCACAACTTACTTTCAGACTTAAAGAGCAAAATCAAATCTTCAATGTCCACAATGGAGAGTTTTTTCTCTTCTTTTAGGTTAGACTAGTCTAAATAACTCAAAATTTATGATACTCACTCTAACAAAGACCCAATAACACAGACTATTTCAGACCATGAAATCAAAGTTAATATAGCGGACCCTGCTTCATAAATATACAACGAATTATTATGGTGACAGAGAAACCAACTTTGAATTAGGCTGGTGAAGTCACATTGATATTTGTTTTCCCTGTTTACATTTTACCTTCCAAAATCTACCACTACAAAATCACTCTTATAAAACAAAGGAAATTGGGTGGGAGGCCTAATTTTAATCTTTTTTTTTTTTTTTTTTTTAAGTCGACTACGATCTACGTATGTCGTTACATTTGACATTGATACATCAAAGATGTAATACGCTCAATAACTGCCCACTCAAACTGAAACAAGACCGGCCCTATAGCCCAACATGACAATGGCCTAAAGCCCAACTACATTATTTACACCCTAATAATCCCAAATCAAATAACCAAATATTCCACTTTCTCTGGGATTCGAACCTGAGACCTCCAGGGATGTCTGGAGTTTATGTCAACACCTTGGAACCACTTGGGCTACCAACTGTTGACTAATTTTGGTAAACGGGTTGTTTCTACTTTCTAGTGTATTGGACCACAATTAATAAAGAGATCAGTCTTTTTAGTAAGTAGATATTTTTTCCAAAAAAACTATAGGGTTATTTTCCTAATAGCCCCTAACTTTGTGACCGGCTTCCTATCTAGTCCCTAATTTTATCAAATATTTTCATATGGTCCCTTTTTCCAGTCGCCGGCCGGCGACCCTCGTCGGTGAAGACGATGAGGTGGCGAGAAGATGTGTGGCAGAGAGAGAAGATGAGATGGAGGAGAGAAGGTGATGACTAATTGACGGTTTGCTAACGGTAACTGGAAAAAGGGACCATATGAGAATATTTGATAAAGTTAGGGACTAGGCAGGAAGCTGGTCACAAAGTAAACCTTGCTTCGGTAGACCACCGATTAAGCCTTGTTTCGCCAAAGACAAAGTAAGCCCAACTTCAGTAGGTT
>BEHA01044656.1:25614-49399 GCA_002897215.1 Eschscholzia californica subsp. californica | reverse complement strand
TTGTGTAGATGTGCAGAAGACGAGAAACCGAAAATCTGAAAGCTCGTATAAAATGAGCATTCCCACTCGAAGTTTATCCACAAAAATGTCTTAGGCGTCGTTGATGTTCTAATAGTTTCTGTTTATGCCTCACGAGTCACTTTGCACGATTTGTGAAGACGGGATGAGCTCACTGGAAAAGGACAATACGAGTTTAAATGTCTTTACCACCAATAGAATGATCAAAGAAAAAAAATGTAATAGAAGTAAAAAAAGAATTGGAAGATCTCACCTTTAGTTTGGTTGTTTTTGTGATTCTCTCCAAATGCATTTCCTTCTTGTAAATTTCGATGCTTCATTACTAATATACACCGAAATGATTCCACTAAATTAGGATAAGGTTTATCGATGACCACAGTCGAAAGATTTGCCATTGCATCTTTCACAAGTTTCCACTGCAACATTTCCATCTCAAGTAGATGCAAAACTTGAAGTTCATGAAATGTACCTGCCTCACAAATCATATTTTTCGTGTCGAATTTGACTTTTCTCAGTTTGAGGATTTGAAGGTTTGGTAACTTACCCAAGGTTAGCATATCGTAAGATGATAGTTTAGTCTCAAGTATCGTTATCTTCTTCAAGGTGTCGTTTTGAAATTTCGGAAACACAGAATAACTAACAACCTTCAGAGATAGCAAATGAGGTAAATGAGGAATTGACATTATATGATTAGCTGATGGTAGTGTGCTTGAGCCTGGCAGTTTCGATAACCCCGTTCCATGTATTCCTAGTTTTATCAGATTAGGTATGGAATCAAAGAAATTGCGATAGCTTTTTCCGTAGTAGTTTATGATAGACAAGGACTGAAGATTACCTAAAGAGGACCAACTGTTTTCATTTTTAGGCTTGGGTATGTTATCACAACCACCTAAGAAGAGATGTCTCAAGTTTTTCATTTCCCAAATTCTGTCGGGCAACTTATCGATCGTACTGTTTCTTGCATCAAGTGTTTGTAAATTCCAAAGTTTTGTAATAGATTCTGGAAGCAGTTTCGCAGAAGGAGCATTGATCCTAATGTACCTCAAAAGATGTAGACTTCCTAGCTCTTTTGGAACTTGAGTAACAACAACGAACCCAATATCAAGAACCCTAAGATACTTAAAGTGTTTGTAACTAAGAGACAAAAGAGTGGGAATGGGATTTAGTGGCTTAAGATTACTGTAATGTTTGTCGAAGCAAAGGATAGAATGGAGGACTGAGTAACTATTAAAAGACGGAGTTGAAGTTTGAATATTGGTGATTGTACTTAAATCGTATATGGCAAGTCTACGAAGACTATCAAAAGGAAATGGAGAATGTGGGTACCTGTGAACGTGAAGGAACTTCTCTTTGGTGCTATTTATGATGCATAATTCACGCAAAACACTATGGATACGAATTTGTTTGATACCTTTGTCTGTTCTCCATTTTGTTACTTGAATCAAGCTTCTTCGATATAGTTCGTAAATGTACTCATCTGCAATTTTCTCAATACTTTTCCCGTCTTTTGTCTCTGTGATTAGTCCCTCGCTGGTCCATAATCTAATAAGTTTTCTTACAGGAATGTTGGTATCTTCCGGGAAGGCAATAAGATATAGAAAGCATTGTTTCAAGTGATGAGGTAGATCGTTGTAACTTGAGGAAAATATTATCTCTAGCGGTCGTTTTTCTTGATCATATAGGTAATCTTTTATTCTCTCGTCAACTTTCCACCAAAGATTACGGTCTTCATCTGCTAATATACCTGCCATAACCATTATTGAAGCTGGTAGACCACCACATTTGGAAGCAATCAATTTCCCAAATTTATCTTCTTCTTGTGTTTCACTTCCTCCCAATGCTTTTTGAGACAATAGTAGCCAACTTTCGTCTAGGTTTAGGAAAGGAAGATTAAAGGGACGGCCGATCCCACTAGAACGACTAGTGAGTAATATTCGACTTCGATTATTGTTATCAGGAAACACTTTTCTTATTTCAATCCACACATCTCTACCAAACCATACATCATCAATGACAATTAGATATCTCTTACTTCTTAAGTAATTTGATATCGTCTCTTTTAACTTCTGTTCATCCTTCTTTATAATATCCAACTCTGGGAAGTTTTCCTCCCCACGCAAATAATCTAAAATGCTACACAAGAATTCACTTTTTTTGAAGTTTCTTGTTGCATTAACCCAAACTAAGCATTCGAAATGATCAATGACCATGTAAAATATTTTTCTAGCAAGAGTTGACTTACCAATTCCGCCCATTCCCACGATAGAAATTGTATCGAGTTTTACCTTTCCTTGTGTCAAAAGCGTCACGATATCTTCTTCTTCTTGTTCGAATCCCACCATATAGTTAGATTCCTCCCATGAGGATACATTCTTCAACCTTGTTTGGCTTGTAGTAATTCTCTCAATCATGCTTTGGTTAGTTAGTATCTCTTTAATTCTTTTGTTAAGGCATATTAGCTTATCTAAGTAACACGGACCGGAAATGAAGTAATGAGCAAATTTCTTACCTCTGCTTTTCCAACATTGGCTAATCATCATACTCTTGTGAGTATCGATCGCGTCTTGTGCCTCATGGTGTTTGTTTCTTATATGATTCAAGAACTCTTTGACATCATCTTTGTGTTCTTCCTCCTCATGAGAGTAACTTTTGAGGAGCTTTGCAAGAGAGTCTTTCTTTTCAATTAACTTATCTACTTGTTTCTCCTCTTCCTCTGGTAATTTCAAAATGTTTTGGGCATAAATGAGAAATTGAAGTACTGCAGGTTTGATGTCAAATTTCATCTTCTGACAGAAAAATTAAGAGAAGAAGGGTTAGCTAATTGATTTTGGAACTCAAATGAATTAAGGTAAATGAAGATTATCTCAGAGGAAGTTGATATTAATTGAAGAAATCAAAGTCAACCTCTTGGGTCAAGTGTGAAATGCAAAGTCATGATCATACAGATAATTAAAATTTAAATATCACTGTTTGTTTAGCTTATTTTCATTTGGTGACATTTTCTCTGTTTCCATTTTTGAGGAGCACATGGGATTTTATTTTTTACTCTTTAAAACAAGTAATCTCTTTTATTTTATTTTTGGGTTATTTCTGCTCCCTACTTTGTGATCAGCATTCTGCGTAGCCCCCTACTTTATCAATAATATCGAAAAGGCCCCCCTTTTCCGTTACCGTTAATTTCTCTCCTCCATCTCATCACCCCTCTCTTTCACTTCAACTCTCTCGCCACATCATCATCTTCTTCGATAGGGTTGCCGGACGATCAAAAATTTCGGTGACCGGCGACCTCCATACTTAAAAAAAATTCTCTTTTTTTTCTCTCTCTCTCTCTAAACACTCTGGCGAAAGGATTCCCTTTTCGCCGGAGGTCTGGTTCACCAGATCTTAGGTCTGTTCGTTGAACATACCAGATCTGGTATGTTCGGGAACAAATCTCTCACGAAGGGTTTCCCTTCGACGGAATGTTTAGGGAGAGAGAGAAGAGGAAAATTATTTTTTAGTAGGACGGAAGCCGGTCGGTCGTCGCAATTTTTGACCGGTCGGCGACCTTATCAGAGAAGATGATGATATGGCGAGAGAATTGGTGTGGCAGAGAGAGGTGATGAGATGGAAGAGAGAGAGACACACACTTAACAGTAACGGAGGAAAAGGGGCCTTCTCGGTATTTCGATAAAGTAGGGGGGCTTCGCAGGAAGCTGGTCACAATGTAGGGGCCCCATAGGGAAATAACCCCAAAAGAGAAAGTAGACTAATTCTTTTTTGGTCCATGAATATTTTTCCCTTTACAAGCCCATCTTTAGGGTGGTTTGTCATTTACTGTTTGAATAGAAAAAAAGCACAAAACTAAAACTTGGAACAATTCGTCGCTTTCAGTCGATCAAAATTTCGCACTTCCGGTACTCTAATTATGTACTCGATGATGTCAAAAAGTGGCTTCCTGAAAAATTGTCCTGCAACAAATTTGGACAAAACAAAAAAATTCAATCGGATCGAATGTAAGATCAAGTCAAATGGAGTTATCTGAAATGAACTCATTATATTTAGAGTTGGGACGCCAGAGAAATCAATGAAAATAAAAACAATTAAACCATCAAAACCACCAAGTCGACTCTCAGCTCTCTATTTTCTTAAATGAACGGGTGAAGTTCTTTGTTTTAAGAGAAGGGGTGAAGTTTATAGTTCGGACTGAGTGATGCTACCTTTTCCTACACTTATGCTGTATCTTTTTTAACTAACTTACGGTTCATTGACTATCTTTTTATAATCGGTCTCAAAGAATTTTCAACCATTTCAAAATTGGTCGCAATAGGAGGTGTAACGGGAGGACTAATATATCATTTTCTTTTCTAAATACTAAATCAAATGGGGTTGGTTTGTATAGTTGTTTTATATTACTAAACTAATGTTTCAACTACACCCACACGGCATACATCGATTCTGCAACATAAGTTTCAAATTTTTTCTTTTCAAACCTTTATTTGAAAATATTAACTCTTTAGACTATTAAATTTAATGATATAAATTGAAAATCATGTTTTAGTTATCCATAGAGAGTTATATTATATATTTTTTAATATCTCTCAATATATATATATATAACTTGTGCCTTTAAAAATTAATAATAACTAATATAAAACACTATAATACTGTACGATAAGTATATTTTAACTCGTTAGAAAAATGCCCTAACCAGATCAACAACCAATTTTCCTCAATACGATAAATAGTGACAACTCTTAGATTGAACCCAAAACAGCAGTCCATTGTTAACCTGCATTCAAGACTTCTCGAGATCTATCTAATAAACGGGTGAAATTTTCTAACTCGGACTATAAAAAATCTCATTTGTCCGCCTCAATCATCTAACTCATCCAATATCCAAGGTGAAATGAGGGTATTACAGACAAAACATATGAAAATAATTTTTCTTGTACAATGGTGATAAGTGCAGTTTCATTTTAGGATTTCTTCAAAGTTAACCATTCTTAGCAGAAAAGTTAAAAAGAGGGCCAAAACTGGGTTTTTGACCAATGCTGGGACCTAACAAAAAATTTGTTTTGTTTTTTTTGTTATTTTTCACTAGTTGGTCAAAGAGGTTTAAACGTGTCCTTCTGCAAATTTAAACTAATAGGTGGGTTCAAAGAAGGTTCACATTTTTTTTAGTCACTAATGTCTGTCAAAATAATGTTAATAGAACCCCCCGGCCCCCCCCGCGCCAGGTAGGGAGTCGCATTGGTCTTTGTTATAACACGTATAAAGGGTTATTTTCGAATTGGTCTTTTAAAGTGTGATCAGATTGGTCCTTTAAAGGACGAGAAATGTCGAGATGATTTGTTTTTTCAGTCTCTCCGTCCACGAATTATTACCGTCACATTTACTTCCTATATATTTTACCTTCCACGCCTTTGAATTCAAATGATGTAGCAATATATGAAAGGATTATTTACCCATTGATTTCAAACTATTTAAGAGACATGAGGATTACATCCCAAAATGAAATATATGTATGGGGTTAGTTTCCATTCTCAATTTTTCCGTTGAATATCAGTTAAGTGGTTAGCATATCAACACTCATGTGAATTTTGACAAAATTACCTTTTATGAAATATTTATGGTTATTTAGACATTAACTCCCAACTATTTATCGATAATATGGTTACACCTCCAAAATGATAATATGTCTAGGACTGACCCTCATTCTCGATTTTTTCATCAAATACCAATTAAGTACTTCACGTGTCACACAAATTGATCGAATAAAATATCGATAGAAAAACAATTCCAACATACAATTTTCATAGCTAAGATGGCGTTTTTTTTTCCATATTGTTTGAAGTTGTCTCGTGTGACTCAAATGAACCAAAATTAATCCACAATAAGACAAGTCAGACATCACGGGTCAAAAAGAATAAACACTCTGAAATATGTGACTCGAGTTAGTTTCAATCTGACTTTTAAAGAAAACAAACACGAAGTTATTAATCCATGAAGTCAAAGTTAGTCTGAAAGTCTGATTGAAAAAACTCGAAAATATTATGAAACATAGGTTATCCGTAGTGCGAGACGAGTTTGGGCGGTCTGGAACAAGATCAGATAGGCTACCCCTGGGACACATGAAAAAGGCTTAGCCAACATATGCGTCTAATAGATCTGGTACTTATTACAGAGATTACAGAAGGTGTCTGATATATAATAGTTATATATAAAATCTAGCCTTTAATTAGTTTTACGTTTGGTACTTACAATAACTAAAAATAACTCATGCATGTGGTTGTTAAGCGACCCACTTAATATTTGACAGAAAGTCAACAGTAGGAGTCAATCCCAATCATATTTTCATTTTTGGAGCGTCGTCCAGTATCTCGAAATACTGGGGTTAATGTCAAAATAACTCTAAATGTTTTTTGAAGATAATTTTGTCAAAGCTCACTGATGTGGTTGACATATGAATCACTTAACAATTTGACGGAGAAATCGAGAATGGAGGTCAATCCGATACATACTTTATTTTGAAGATGTAATCTTATGTCTAAATTATCCTATATGAAAATGTAAAAAATAATAATTTTTGGGTTCGTAGTCCAAAAATCTACCCCTAAACACACATTTAGTCCACCCTAAGAACATCTCCAATGCAACACTCAACAAAAACTCAATTAATCAAATGTGTCAAGTATGAGTTGAGTTTCTCTTTCCTAGGTTGCACTATTGAGATACTCAATTCAAAATTCATCTCCAATGCAACACTTAAAAAAACTCAACATTTACTTTAGATTTACTTTTGGTTCTTATTTTAATATATAAAATGTTGATGTGGACCAATTGAGATACAACAATAAATGTTGAGATACTCAAAAGAAAACTCAATTGTTGAGTTTTCTTTTGAGTATCTCAATATTTATTGTTGCCACATCATATTGAGACTCTAGTTGAGTGTTGCATTGGAGAGTGTTTTTTGTCAAAAACTCAAGTAGTCCTATGTGTCAAATTGAGTTTTGTAAGTTGAGTGTTGCATTGGAGATGCTCTAATATTGATATAGGATTTTAAGCTAAAATAATAATTATAGTGGATATTTAGTCCAAATTGACCCATCTCTATAGAAAAAACAAATCTCTATCATTTCTATTTTATCATAATGCCCATTTTAACTTTTTATATAATGAAAAACTCACTTTTGAAAACCAAACCCCAAAATTCTCGTTTTTTTTCTTATCTCAGATTTTTTCGATTGATTTCAAACTTACTATCTATTTCGCAATATACACGTTATTTAGTATCAATTACGTATATTTCTCCAACAACACATTTAGGTAAAGTATGTCTATATGTCAAATTTACAGTGTTTTTCTGTTTATTGATTCTTGTTTTGTTTCATAAATGACGTGTCATTTATAGTTAAACTTTCATACTTTATTTCATTTTTTTTTATATGTGCCACACAACACATTATGTATCAACAATGTTTCTTCCAAAAGAAAAAAAAAACTAAAGTCTATTTTTCTGAGAAGATTAGATCTTAACCCCCTTTTGAATTATATTTTGGACCTAAAACCTGTGGACCCAAAAAATAATCTCATGTAAGGCGCGGCTAGGGCTGGGAAAACGGTCCGGAAACCCGCGATCCGGCCCGTTCGGCCCGAACCGTGGGAGACCGATGACCGAAGCAGCCCGAAGCCGGGTTAGCCCGGCCCGATGTAACGGGCTAATAGGGCCGGGCTCGGACAGGTTCTCAATTCCGAGTCCCGGCCCGTTAAGCCCGTCCGAAGCCCGGCCCGATGAGTAGCCCGATAGTTTGCCCGTAAGTTTGCCCGTTAATGGAGCCCGATGAGTAGCCCGATAATTTGCCCGACTGTCCGCGTGTTTTTTATGAATCCAACGGCTGAGATTACATGTAATCTCAGCCGTTGGATTAAATCTCACCCGGCTATAAATACCCCTCAATTCCCAGGTTAAAAAACCCTAATGCCTCTCTCATTACGAACCCTAATGTCTCTCTCTCTCTTCCGCCGCTCTCTCTCTCTGTTTCCGGCGCTCTCTCTCTTTCCGGCGCTCTCTCTCTCTCTTTCCACCCCTCTCTCTCTCTCTCTTTCAGCCTCAGCCCTCAAACCATAAAGATTGTCTAGGGTTAAACGTTTTGGTCACTAAAGAACACATCTTCTGATCTTTATCATCTACTGTTGGTCGACTCTAAAAGAAAACATCATCATCATCGTTAAAACATCAATATGGTAAGATTTTCATCATCATCTCTCTGATTTTCTATTAAAGATTATGGTTATGATTACTTTGGTCGAAGTCTCTGTTCACATCATCATCATCTACTGTTGGTTAAAGATTATGGTTATGATTAGTTCATGATGGGTATACGCTGATGATCTTTAAGATCAAATGAAGCGGTTAAGCCTTCGAACTAATCTTAGATAGGTTTTATTTTTATTTTGTGTTATTTGTTTATGATTTGAGAAATGTTATGTACTGTTGGTTATTATTAAGATGTAAACGATCTCTGTTTGATCAGACAGATCAAAGTTATAAACCTTTGATCTGTCTGATCAAAAGGGTCTGTTTCCTTTTCTGTAATGTTTTTTTTTTTTTTTGTAGTTGATGAATAAAGTCGGATGTAAGATGTTGTTAGATCTCTTTTGATCAGACAGATCAAAGTTCTAAACCTTTGATCTGTCTGATCAAATAGATCGGATTAGGGTTTGTTCCTTTTGTAATTTGTTTTTTTTTTTTTTTTTTGTGGTTGATGGCTTCAGCCTTCAAGTTGATGTAAGATGTACAGACAAAAATTAGTGGAAATTTTTTTTTTTTTTTTTGTTCTGAAACAGAACACTCATTTGATTCAACATATCAAACTCAAATGAGTGTTCTGTTTCAGAACCATTAGGTAATATACATTGATGAATGATGATAGATCATAGATATTAGATAAATTATTTTATAGTTCTGAAACAGAACACAAACATGGATGTTTGATCTGTTTAATCAGACAGATCTGAGTCATCTGACTATCGATCTGTCTGATTAAACAGATCTGAGTGTTCTGTTTCAGAACCATTAGGTAATAATGTAATATACATTGATGAATGATGATAGATCATAAATATTAGATAATTTTTTTATAGTTCTGAAACAGAACACAAACATTTGAGTTCGATCTGTTTAATCAGACAGATCTGAGTCATCTGACTATCGATCTGTCTGATTAAACAGATCCCAGTGTTCTGTTTCAGAACCATTGGGTAAATGATAGTAGTTCTAACTTCTAAACGGATCTCTTTTTTTAAATAACTTCAAACAACGCAGTCAGCCTTCATGAGATCTGAGCCAACATAATGATCTTGCCTCCATTTCTTCTATTTTTAAAACTATTCTCCTTTTCTTCTTTATTCTAAAACTATACTCTTTTCCTTTTTTTAACAACTTTTTTTCTTAAACTACTTCTCTTCTCTCTATTTTTCCTAAAAAATTCTTTTTTAAAAACTTCTCTTCTCTCTGTTTTTTAAAAACAATTCTTTTCTTTTCTTAAACTACATTTCTTCTCTCTGTTTTTACAAAACATTTCTTTTCTTTTCTCCTTTTCTATCTTTTAAGTTCTTAACTGGTTTATTTCTGACTTCTCTGTTTCTTACCTTCTCTGTAGGACTCAAGATTTCAGACTGGATCACTTGTCATTCCAGTTTTGGTGTGTTGTTTAAACACTTAGAAGGACCGAATTGATGAAGAACCTAAATGGTTCTCTCAATTGTGGACACTTCTTTGTTGTTAGAACACTGTAACCAAAATGGGTGATTCAAGGAAGCTGGTTAGAAATTGAATGTCCGAACGAATACGGATGATGAATTTCATTATCTTAGATCTCTTCACTTGAACTCAGCTTAGTAGAATGACTTTCTATGTTGGCTGTGGTTCTACTTAGGTTGATTTGAGGGAGAGTCAGACTGGTGCTCATGGAGAAATATCTCCTGCTGGTACTGCTGATCCTCCTGTTCCTGGTGTGTCTGCTCCTGCTGGTTCTCCCGCAGCCGAAGTAGATGTGCTGACTGGAAAATCAACCTGTTCGAGAGATAGAACATCTAAGGTTTGGAACTTTTATTCCTTTCATGATGCTCCTGATCCTAGAAATGGAGGCAAGATCGTTAAAATGGCCAAGTGCAACTTTTGTGGTGTGTCTCGAAATTCAAAGTCTTCTAATGGGACAACACATTTCAAGAGACACACATTTAAGTGTGCAAAAGCACTAAAAATCGACTTAACTCAATCAAAGTTGGTACAAGATCCAGAGAGTGGAAATATGGGATCATTTCAGTTTAGTCAGGCGAGAGCTCGCAAAAACACGATCAAGCTTTTAATCCTTCGCGAGTTGCCGATGCAATTTGTGGAGGACCCTTTCTTTCAATTTTATATTACTGATTCCTTCCATCCTGGGTTTAAGTCATTTTCTAGGAGCACTGTTAGAAACGATATCCTTAAATACTTTAAGGAAGAAAAAGATGCACTTAGAAATGCTTTACTTAGTGCTCCTGGTCGAATTGCTCTTACTTCTGATATCTGGTCTTCGAATCAGAGGCTTAGTTACATGTGCATAACAGCGCATTACATTGATGAAATTTGGTGTGTCCAAAAGAGAATCATCTCTTACATTTTGTTGGACAAGTCTCATACTGGGGAACACATTGCCAATGTTTTGTATGATAAGTTAACTAATGATTGGATGATATCTGGCAAAGTGTTTTCCTTATCAATGGATAATGCTAGTGCAAATACGGTGTCTGTTTCCCGTTTGATCCAGTTAATGCCTCATCTACCGTTGAGAGGCGAACTATTTCACGTTCGATGTTGCTGTCATATCTTGAACTTAGTCGTTCAGGATGGTTTTAAAGTTCCCCAGTTTAAAGAAATGCTTACACGGCTGAAAGGTTGTCTTGAATATATCTCTGCATCGGAGACTCGAAATGCACAATTTCGAACACATTGTGAATCAAAGAACTATTCTCCTAAGAAATTGCAGTTGGATGTAAAACATCGTTGGAATTCAACCTATCTTATGTTGAGAAGTGCCCTTCCGTTTAGGGATCCGATTGACTCGTTCTTACTTGATCGATCTCCACCATTTGTCTTATCGGGTAGTGATTGGCAGCATGCCAATTTGTTGTATAAGTTTTTGAAGCCTTTTTATGAGGCAACCAACTTCTTTTCTGGTGTGGATTATGTGACTTCTAACTCCGTCTTGGAGTATTTGGTTGATATTGGGATGGTTTTTTTGGATAATCGACATGATCCTATGTTTGCGGGCATTATTCATACGATGGAGGCTAAATTTTGCAAGTATTGGGGTGAAACTCCCGTATTGTTTGGTGTTGCATGTATTTTAGATCCAAGGATCAAAATGAAAGTTGATATGCTTTTACGCGAACTTGAAAATTGTTTCGATACTTCGGCTCATGTTATCAAGTGTTCTTCTGAGCAATCTGTCACCATGATCGGCAAGTTACGTGAATTGTTTAAAGAGTATACGGCTGATTTGAGTGTGCCTACCGCTTCTTCGTCGTCTATTGTTGATGAACCCGAGAGTGAGCTCGATGGACCGTCTAGGCGTGGTGCTTTTTGGAGAAGCATTAAGAGAGTCCGAAAGGATCCTATAGCTACCGCTTCCGAAGAAATATCTAGATATGAGTCTGAGCCAGATCCTGCGGTCGATAACATTGAAAAGTTCGATGTTTTGGGTTGGTGGAGTGAGAATGAGAAGAGGTATCCGATTTTGTCCCGAATAGCACGTGATGTTCTTGCTGTCCCGGTTTCGACTGTTGCTTCCGAGTCGGCTTTCTCTTTAGGTAAAAGAATTTTGGGGGACTATCGAAGTAGCCTAACTCCGGAAATGTTAGAGTGTTGTGTTTGTCTTAAGGATTGGTGGAAACATGAGCTCAATGTTACTTTGAAGGAGTTTGATCCGTTAAACGACGGGTTTCCCGAACCAATTCCTAGTCCTAGCATTTCTCAAGTTCAATTGCTCGATTAATGAACGACGGAGAGAAATGTAACTTTTTGTTTATATTTTGGACTTTTTGATTATGTTGGAGGGAAATGTATTTTTTGTTATAAAAATGGGTGATTATGTAATTTTGATTATGTTATAATCTGATAATCATATATATAATGGTTAGTATTTTAATTAATTATTGTTTTTTAATTAAATTATTGTTTTATTATTTTTTTATTTTTTTTATTTTTTTTAATGATTCCATAAAACCCGAGCCCGCCCGACCCGAGCCCGTTGGAACCCGTTCGGGTAGCCGGGCTCGGACGGGCTACGGGCACTTCAAGTCCTTGATTAGCCCGGCCCGATCCGCCCGGCTAACCACCTCGGGCTCGGCTTATGCGAGCCCGATCCGCCCGGCTAACCACCTCGGGCTCGGCTTATGCGAGCCCGATCCGCCCGAGCCCGGCACTTGGTAGCCCGAGCCCGACCGAGCCCGCCCGATTCCCACCCCTAGGTCAGTATGTTCCCCTAGCATTACAAATGCATGGACCAGGGTAGTGGGGTCCCATGGGCATGTGAAGGCCTAATAGACTCGTGAACTGAATAAGTGTACTACTGGGCCCGAGTGAGTGACGAGACCATTGACCCACCAACCCACTCTCTTTTGAAGGGGGGTGTTTGGCAATGGGTCCCACTACTAATTATCATAGATTAACTTAATTATGGATTTATGGTGAGTACTATGTGATAGAAACTTAGGACTTATCTTGATCTGCTACCCTGTTTAGGTCATTACTTTCAACTATAAAAGAGGGTCATACTTCAATCATTAGCTTAGTTTCTTAGTTAATCATTCATTGCTTTCTATTCCTAATAATTAGTATAATTTGAGCCTCCTTTTGATGCATTTGGACTTAAAATGTTAATGATTGACTAAGATAGAAAACACCTATTGATTCACTTTAAATGTTATCTTCCTTTTTAGTTTGAGTGGGGTTTATTTGATTTCGTATTCCACCTTTAGTATTATTCTGCAGAAGAAAAAAAAACACATTTATATTTTTGATTTGCCGTAAAATGTCCTAGAAAAGTGAATTAGAAGAACGACACAACATTATTTAACTTTAAATCTTATTATTATTGGAATATTGACTACTATTAGAATCTTGAATTCTATGTAATATTGTACTAGTTGTAGAAGAACACTACTTTTGCGTAGGGCCATAAAGGAATCACATCTGCAAGAAGACACGTTCTCAATTCTAAAGATGACAATATGATTTAAGCTAAATTGAACGTATATATATAACGTCACAATCATCTGTTTGTTAAATGTCATATCTAACTGACTAGCTCTGATAATGTCTCTGTTTAAGTCGTAACTCGCGGCACATGTTGTTGGTATAGCAAGAGACATGACCCACGCTTTATATCAATCTTCACACAACCTCTGCTCAAATGTAGTCTAAAATAGACCAAGCTCGGTGTGTTTTTTTTTGTTCTTCATATTAAAGAACATAAGTTCAAGTCTCTATAATTTATGTACATACACACGATTTATTGACTTTATATGCTACACAATCCTTGATGGTCTCAAAACAAGACTCATTAAGTCCTTATAACTTTTTAAGTTTTGGAAAGAAGAAATTAGATACAAAAAAATTTTCGGCTTACTTTTTGTTAGTTGTTTTACTGTCTTAAAAATACACCGGCGATCGGCGGGAACATTTTTAGGTCAGGCGACCCACCAAATATATTACAAGTTTTTATATAATCACTCTTCTATTTCTTCACCCCTTTTTCAATAGTAGTAAATATATATTTTGTTTACTTTTAATCTCTCAATTTTGACCTAACATAGTTACTTCAAGATTTTTTTTAAAAAAATCCCAATCAAACACATGGGTGTTCCTGTGATGCTGATTCATTTGCCGACCCCACCTGCAATATTCTTCATCCTCCAGCTGTTTATTTGTGTATTTTTGTGTTTCAATTTGCTTAAATAATGTACAATGTCAAAATTTCATGACTTCAAATTTTTCACCCTAACTTCAAAAAAAAATATAGAGCTAATTTTAATATAGTTCTCTTATTTAACTAATTCATCTGATTCGCTCTTTACAATTTACCAACTTCAATTTTAGGAAATCGTTAGCTTAACAAAGACATCGGATACTTAATGATTTTCGACTCTTTGTTAGGCACTAACCTTAATTCGAATGAATAAAGGGTCATTTGACTCTTTGGCTAAATTGGTCACTAACTTATTAGTTCTTTTTCTAAATATTCCAAAGCAAAACCCATGTTGAAACAATTTTAGCAAACCTCTTAGGTTAAATTTTGGGGTGAATAAATAGTAGTACTGCATAATTTTATTTCTTCTCTACTCCAAAAAAAAAAAAAAAAAGTAGAATGGGCATTTAATTTGTGGAGTGAAAATGAAGAAGAGAAAGTACAGACAAGCATGTGGGAAGAAGTCAGCATCCACCTTAGCATGCAGTTGTATGTTATTCTAGAGAGAGAAAGAGAGAGCCCACTACTAAAACAAGACCCCACACATTTTCCCACCCTAAAACCATGTTCATTTTTGAAGATTCAAATACAAACACAAAATATATTAGTATGTACTTTTAATTTCTAATTTTTTTTTGGGTTATTTCCCTAATGGCCCCCTACTTTGTGACCAGCTTCCCGTCTGGCCCCCTACTTTACGAAAAATACCCATATGGCCCCCTTCCGTTATAACACCGTCACTCTCTCTCCTCCATCATGTTTTCTCTCTCTGCCAACTCACGCCACATCATCTGTTACGCCACCTCATCACCATCTCCGGCAGAGGTCGTCGGCCGGCCAAATTTCCGGCCGGCGACTTTCAAACTAAATTTTTTTTTTTCTCTCTCTCTCTAAAATTACTCCGCCGAAGGTCTTCGCCGGAGTAATTTTAGAGAGAGAGAGAGGAAGAGAGAAAATTTTTTTTTTTTTTTTTTTAGTTTGAAGGTCGCCGGCCGGAAACTTGGCCGGCCGGCGACCTATGCCGGAGATGGTGATGAGGTGGCATAACAGATGATGTGGCGTGAGTTGGCAGAGAGAGAAAACATGATAGAGGAGAGAGAGTGACGGTGTTATAACGGAAGGGGGCCATATAGGTATTTTTTTTACTTCCCTTTCCCCCATGTAGCTTAGCTAGTTGCTGCTTGAATTCCCAATAAAATTTAAAAAAAAATTGAATTTTTAAAGAGATAATTGTCAGCCTCTTCCAGAGCATCAGCGCCTGCAATGGTTGAATGGAATCAATCTCTCTCTCTCACACACACTCTGTTCTCTCACTATCTTTATCTCTCTCTCTCTCTATCTTCTAGAGAGAGAGAGAGAGAGAGAGAGAGAGAGTAACTGTAGTAGCTAGTAGAAGTATAAGATAATACTACTAGATCACAGGATCCAGTAAAGAAAGAGATAGACCTATCACTTCAATCAACAAACAATAAACACACACATATAACATCAACCCATGATTTACCCACCCACAAACATTCAAACCCATGATAGAAAAAAAGATCAATTTATGGAAATAAACACAAGAATCAATGATTTCCAAATATGGAATTGTTAATGGTAGACTATTCTTCTTCTTCTTCTTCTTCTTGTTTTAACAATTAACACTATCATATACTAATACTAATCTCTCTCAAGTCTCATTTAACTAGCTACTTCTAAAAAAAATACTAACTTGTATAAGTAACATCAAGAATCAGCCAAGAACAAAAAAAAGAAAAATTTAATCTAATAAGGAAGAAATCAAAATCTATACAAATATCCTTCTCTTCCTCCTTGGATGGCAGAAGATTTATAGTGGGTTTTCCTTTAAAACCCAAGACAACAAGTCAACAACAACAACCCATCATCTTACAGTAAGGGGCTGTATAGCTAGTGAGAGAAAAAACAGAGTATCTTCTTCTTCCTTGATGATTTTCTCTCTCTAGCATCTCTTAAATGGATTTCTTCTTCTTGGGTTTTTTAAGAATCATTCATTGTAATCTCGCCAACACATAAGCATAGTAATGCATCTTCTAACAATATAGAACTTAGCTTTCTGTTCTTTAGCCATAGTTGAACATTTCTTTGAAAAACGAGACCCCCCTGTTTTCTTTGATGATGAATTTCTAGGTAAATGTGAAGTTGAAGAAGTAGATGCATTTCTCATTAGATGACAAGTTGAAGAAGTAGATGAACTTCTCATCAAATTAGATGATGATGAATTTGATGTTGATGTTGTTGTTGTTGATGATGATGAGATTCTAGTACTCTTTGATCCATGTTTTTTTGATAATTTCCATTTCTCATCTCCATAGATCTGTGTATGTGAACTACTAGCCATTTTATCAAATTAATCAAACTCAATCTTTGTTTTTCTTTTTCACTCTCCTATACTAAACTACTTAATTGGAGAAGAAGTAGAGAGAGAGAGAGAAAGTGGGGAGAGAGTGAAAAGGAAGTGTGGGGGGTGAGTTTTGATCATTTTTCCCTATATATAAAACAGAGAGGGAGAGTGGGTTTTTTGTTCTCGAGATGCCCACCATTTATTTCACATTTTCTATTTTTTCAATCATAAATTTATCTATTACATCAAGAAAATTAAAATACTCTTTATTTCAGTTCGTAGTTATGCGAAGACAAAAAAGAAAATACGTGTTATTATACTTTTACGCAGGATATAATTGTGTAATAGTATCGACACTATTATATGTAACATATATAAACTATATACAATATTTCATTTTGCCCATCACATAATATTGAATGTATCGTGAATTACATTTTATCTTGTACGGAACTCAGTTGTGTGTTTTTTTATGCAAATACTTAGTTGTACTAAGAGTACATGGCCAATGTATAAAAGCCAATGCACAATTTATAATGCGAAAGGCACAAGGCATTGAGCACTATAAAACACTTTTGAAATGTCTTTTCTATATTACTACAACAAAAAAAATGACTTTTACATTAATATTTGTTTACTTCATCCCTTTAATGCTAATTGGTAATTTAGTTTACCGTCCGTCTTCGAAAGGAGTAAACTCAGTTACCAGTTAAATTTACGAGGTAAACAAAAAACTTTATGTACGTGATTTTATGAGTCTTACATCTCATATTTGTCTAATTAAACCATCCCACGAGTGTCCTCGACCATCACATTCAAACATAAGTTTAACTATTTAAGTCACTCTCCATCCTAACTCTTTGAGCTGGTTTCAACATAAAATTTTGAAGTGAACATTTTTAAGAATAGTGGTTACCTTTTTGGAATTGTTTCAATTTTGGGATAAAATATAACATTAATCAGTTGAGAAAAAAAAATGTGGTGGGAGACTGAAACAGTACTCAAAAGAGGTTCGTTTGGTTTGGTCGACTAACGACAGAATGTCGAGTTAGCGGACAAGTAGTGAGAGAGAGAGAGAGAGACGGAGATAGGGCTGTTTTTGTAACAGCAAGTTAAAAAAGTGACCTAAAACCGCACCGACCAAATAGGCTGCTTTTGTACCACGTCTACTTCCATTTCTCCTCTCCTCAAAAGCTCCCTGCTCCTCCAATTTAACTCAGGTCTCTTTCTATCCTGGGGATTTCTATGGGCGCCCCACTTACACCAATAGACACCCCCATTTCCACATAAATCTCCCAAAATTTGCTTGCATAGAGGCGCCAATAATAACAACGTCGGGCGTCTATATCATTTCCCATCATCTTTGGCTTCTTGTGTTTTTTTTTTTCTTTTGCCATTTACCCTTTTTGAATAGTTATGAAATATCACTAAACAGAAATGTTAAGTGTAAAAAAACATGAGATTAAACTTTGGGTTTTTGACAAAAATTTTGACTTAATGAGTCACACAGGTAAAAAAAAACAGTCTGGATCAAAGTAAAATTTTGAAAAGACTGTCTTTTAGAGAAAATGAATCATTAAATCAAAGATTTTGTCATTGTGACACTCTCTATCACTAAGTAAGAGGAGATTAAAATTGGAGGATTGAGTTCTTATACATTTTAGATAGAACAATAGGAATCTACATAATAAAGGTACGAGGTATCTATATAATCAGAAAACACGTATCTCAAAAGTCCTTATTAGTGACACTTAAGCTCTCTACTCTCCCCTTGAGGAAAAAAAAAATTCTTAACTAACACCTAAAGTTTTGAAGATTTATGAACTTTGTGTAAGGGAGAATTTTACCCTTTTACTATAAGAAATAAATAAATAAAATAAAGTGAATTTGAGAATTTTCTTTTTAATGATTATTTCTTGTAAAGTAAATAATGTGTGATGAGATAGGGATAATTAAGACCCTATAGGGCAGCTCATCAATGTCGTGAATGGGGTTAAATAGGTCATTTGGTCGAGACCCACTGACCCACACAAGTGAAAGGAGATGGTCATAAATGAGACACGTGTCGTACTATCTGAGCATGCATTTAGGGCACATCTTAGGCTTGACTGGAAAATTGACCCACAGCGCGTATTTACAGACGACTCAGATGGTGAAGAGAGATAACCTTTTGACAAAGTGACCCCCCCTGGTACGGTACATGTTAATTCTTTCTTTCCTTACGGTCAAAAGAATTTTAACCCACATTCACACATCTCTTTCTTTGTACCAAATATCGGCTATATCATGATTGTCATTGTTTTTTTTAGATTTGAGGACCTCAGGTACATGTTGATTGGTCGATTGGACTCAACTTTAATGGAGTTTAGAAGATAACTTAATATGTTTATATTTAATTCTTTAATGTTTCAATTTTACTTTATCCTTATAGCCACGACTCCTTTTTTTTCCTATCATTATCCGTATCTTGGTCTCGCTCTTTTCAAGGAAGAATTTGACTAGAGTCTCTTTGTCTTAGAAAACAGTCGATCTCCAAATCAAAAAAAAAAATTTATTCGTAAAAAATAGAATTCGGACCAAGGAAAGAATTCTCTTGCGCAAGACCTCTTCGTCTTGAAAAGGGAGTCGATTCTTTTCCTGGAAGGAAGGAAAAAGATCTTTTGCCAGAACATAGAGAGAAGGAGGAAAGAAAGAATTACTGAGAGAGAACTGATGGTTGTGGTCAAAAGTGTTGGTTGTGGTGAAGAAGATGAAGATTAACGGGTAAATTTTAAACATGTAAATTTTTTGTGTTCTAATTAAATCTCTCTCTCAAAAGTTGATCTTAGTCTAATATGATTGACAAGTGTTGGTTGTGGTGGAGAAGATGTAGATTAGCTGATAAAATTTAAGCATGTAATTTTTTTGGGTGCCAATTAGATTGTGTTTTCAAAATCGGTTATAGTCAACTATGATTGACAAAAGTCTATATGCTTGGTGTGACCTCCAACCCTTAAGAGATTTCGATATTGTCCATGTTTTAAACACTTATCAAACGTTGAGCAAACACCTGCAGCTAGGGCTCATGACTCTCTCTCCAGTGATGCTAGTCTATTACACTTGGAACCAAAGGCAGAGGCACTGAGCGTTGTCCCTCCGTTTTAATTTAGAAATTAGGTTTAAAACTTGGGAGCTACTAACGGTGCTCGTGAAATTACTCTTCGCACCCTGCACAGGTCTGCGAAAGGCGCCCGAGTGCCCCTCCTCCCTCCCTCTTGCCTCTCTTGACATTCTCTCTCTTAACAAATCGGTCACATCTGTTTCAGAGATCTACCTCATTTAAAGATGATTCAATCAAGATTACACCTTCTATAAAGATCAATCTTACTTATAAAGTATTCGATCGAGATTAACAAACCTTCAGAGATCTAAAAGATCCTAAAAAAATCCAAGAAACCCTAAGATCAATCTTTCTCTCTCTTTTCCATCAAGATTAGACCTTATAACAAAAATCAAAACACTTCATCAGATTAGTCCAAACATTTCATCATATTAGACCTTATAGCAAGAATAGACCTAAAAGCTTTCAGATTGATGAAGGCAAGTCTCAGATTGTGACCTGTCTGAGAGCCAAAGATGGTCTCGGACTGGGGTAGTCGAGACCTCTTGGACTGGTCAGTCTATGATCTCTCTCTGGCTTTCAGACTAACCTGTTTAAGGGCTCTCTTCGTCTCTCAGACTCACAAGTCTGGGACTTTTCTTTGGCTCTCGGACTGGTCAGTCTGATAAATACGCCTAATGGTATCGGAAGTCAAATTGGATTAATCAGAGTCAGTCAACCCATCTTCGGAGGCGCAGAAAATAATTTCAAAGGGCGCCTTTAGCTGGTCTCTTAAACCATAGTTGATATCTCCAACTACCTAAGGTATGTAATACCTTGTACCAAAAATTGCAGAATTGTAATGCAAAGAAAAGAAAATGGAGAATTGAGGCAGAGAGAGACTAGACCGACTGTCTCCCAATGAGGTGGCGGCCCACCAAGTAGAAATCAGTAAATGGTGATACTAGCTAGCAACTGGCTTTTTTAAGGTTTGTTTGTGGTGAAAGAGCTTTTTATCATGAGTACACAGACGAGAGTTGTAAGTCGGCACCATCGAAGGATGATGTCTCCGGTCAACCTTACACCACCAGTTTTGGTCAACAAAAAGATTTGAGACAGTGATGATGATGAGTGAATCAATCACTAAACCCTAATGGTGTTCCAAATCCTCAAATTTGAGTTGGATCCACTTGTTAACATTATCTTCTTCTTCTTCTTCTTCTTCAATTGGTCAACGGGACAAAGAAGGAGGAGGCTGAGTCACTCCCTCCTCCACTTGGCTATATTACCACATCAATTTCTCTCTCTATATTATTAAGGGTTAATTTCAGTTTGACCCCCCAATTTGTGACAAACTTAAACATTTAACCTTCATATTAATATAATATTTCAATTTGATCCTAAGGCAATATTTCCGTTAGTCAAACACAATCGTCAATATTTTCTTTCTTTTTTACCCTTCAATCGGAAGTATTTTCTTCTTATCCATTACATGTTTTTTGATTGTTTGAATCTGATGGTTGGCAGATGAGCGACTGTCACTCACCGAGATCTTCATCAATAAAGAAAAATTCAATTTTTTTTCGTTTTTCATGTTTCTAACACCATAACCCGCCATTTCCTCCACCAAAAGCAATTGGTTCTCTTTCTCTCGTTCTTGCTCTCTCTCTTACAGTATTAAATGTTGAAGCTTGAAGCTTTAAGGAAGATTTGAGGCTTCAAGCTTCAGGGAAAATTTCAAATGAAACTTCAAGAAAAGCTTCAAGCTTCAGTGACATCAAATCTTCAAACCGTGCTTCAAGCTTCAATCAAAGCATTCACTCACCGAGGCATGAAACCCTCGCTTAGATATGGGCAAGGCACTCAATCGAAGCTTCAATACAAGGGTTTTCTTCGTAGTGTCGTTTTTTTTACTCTATCACAAGGTTGAGATGGAACTTCAGTGCAACCATTATTGTAGAGAGGGAAAAAAAAGGGATGCCTTAGATGAAAACACCCATCTTAATTACATGTCCAACTTTATTCAACAACAAAGAGAGAAATAACAAAGAGTGAAACCCCTTCGAATGAAAGGATAAAAAAGGAAAAGAATATATAGACTGCTAAGTTCGATTAGTGAAATCATGGTCTTGAGATCAAATTAAAATGTTAGACAAATGTCGAGACTAAAATTTTTAACTGGTCACAAATTGGGGGGTCGAACTAGAATTATCCCATTAATGTATTAATGAATGTTACTCCTATTAAATAATGAGAGAAGAACATGAAATCATATTATTCAATAGACCTCTGGATCTATCAGAATATTCATTACACTCTTAATTATTTGTTAATCATAGATCAAAATTCTGTAACTTCCCTTGGATGATTTGACTAGTCAATGCTAATTGGAAGACATTCCATGGATCAACGGTTCACATGAACTATAGCAGTCAACCTCTAGAGACTATGAGTGGAAGAGATGTGGTAGTTGTTAATTAGGGTTGAGATTGGTCACGTGATGGAGATGGTTGGAAACTGACTTTAATTGCTTTTCCCATGTGACCTAAATTAATAACCAATTAAATTTAATTAAGACTGATTTAAGAACATAAATAACTTTGAGGAGATGAGTTCAATTTATGAGATCTTTTTTTTACTTAAAATGTCACCATATTAGGTGCCCATTACTCTTGGAGTGATCCTAATTAATGAACAAATCAAGGTTTGATTTAATAATACTAACACATTTTTTAATTTGTGACAATGAATGGATATAAAGTTTAGTAGTGGATCTCAATTGGTTAAGCTAAATAAGACAAAAATTAGGAAACAATAAATAACTAGAATACACATAATTCTTCTAGAGAAGTAGTTAAATTAGTGACTAATCATCCTTGACTAATGTGGTTTTGTAACAACCATTAGGTATAATTGGTCTAACAGCTAGTTTTGATTCCGTGGTCCCCTGTTCTTTGTATTAAAAACCGAAGAAATAATAATTAAATTTCTAGAGTGGCGCAGATCAGCTGTTCAAACTTATTCATTTCATTTACATATAATTTATTCAAATATATTTCCAACAAGACTAGTTTACACTTTCGAAAATAATTTGAAATTGTCTTTCAAAAACAAATTAGTCGCAAGTGAATAAATTTATGTTTTCGAATTCTCCAAAAAGAGTTGTATCATTACAAAAACGTAAAATTTTTTTTACAGAAGTTGGAAGATCTCGCAATGTTTTTTTCCGAGTAGTAGTTGAAGTTTGAGGAGCATGTGAGATGTGAACATTGAAAATCAAGGTAAATTACACATGCCCCCATGTGATATTACAATTTTTCTCTTATTAAAATGACAAAGACGTTAAGCGATATGTGTCGTTTTAATTAAGTGTACAAGCAAAACAAAGACATGGTATTGATTAGAGTGATATTATAATAAGAGTATAATTATGAACTGAGGTCAAATAGTTTGGATTGTTTAATCTAAGTAGTCAACAAATACTCTCCAAGAGAGTCAAACTAAGAACCCTAATATGAAAGAACATTATTAGTAAAAACAAATCAGCATTCAGAAAGTTTGTGTTAAACTAATACCTGATCTCTCTCACCAGTATAGTAGTATCTACGAATAATATATTGAGATCGAAAAATGTTCTTTCTGCATTTAATATTTGTCTAGTCCTTTTCTATTTATCAAATTAATAGTTTAGATGTAGTTTTGAATTCTTGAAAGACAAACATATCGTCAAAGATTTCGAGATTGTAGTTTCATAGGTCTCACTTTGAGAGTAATAATTTAGTAATGTTTAGATTTTGGTCGGCTTTTTCATTGATTTTGCAACTGAAAAATGACAAGGAAAGAGAATCCGTGTTTGTCACTTCGTATTAATATTCTAAAGTATGAATAGAGATTAATTTCATGACGACACGGATTTTAAATTGCCCAACGGGAATAAGGCGCTTCCTCCGAGAAACCTCCTCTTTTTTCTTTTCTCCCGAGTAGGCAAGTAGTTGCGTCTAATTATCTAAAAATCAATTCAATAAGTGATCGATAAAACCATTCCATTAATAAAGCTCCACAAGGTTATAGGAAATCTCTAAATACCAACTTCTCAGACTCAGACTTTATAAATTCCATTCATAACAACACTTGACTAAAACAAATTTTGTCTACAATTTTTGACCAAAAATTGAGTGTGGGTGGGAGAAGAGGGGAGGTAATTTTCTTTTAGGTTAATTTCAATTTAACCCTCAATTTGTGATAGAATAGAAAATTTGACTATCATGTTTGTCTAACACTCTATCTTAGCCTTAAAACCATGATTCTTATAGTCAAACTTAACCG
>BEHA01044654.1:0-14287 GCA_002897215.1 Eschscholzia californica subsp. californica | reverse complement strand
CAATGGCGCGTTCCGTTTCTGAGTTTGACGAGTCGGCTCGAGCCAAAATAGGCTCCGATTCCAACAATATTTGTTTAGCAATCCTTCCTTAAATTTATAATATGGTCCTTCGATTTAGAATTGGAAACAAAATTAGAGAAAAACTTACCGAATATCAGGAAGAGTTATATTAGTCAATAAGATCTAACCTATTTAAATAAAGAAAAAAATAACTAATTCACAAAAAAAAAAAATTATAAAGGTTAGAAAACAAATTAAAATCTATCTCTCTCACCAAAATAACTAATTTTTACAATACAATCCTTTTATATTAATAAAAGATATTGTCTAAAGACCCTCTGATTTTTACAATACATCCTTTTCTATTAATTTGGACAAATCCATCATACAAAAAGATAGATACCAATTTCTCATACTTAGTACCAACCGATGGAAACTAATTTGGAAACAACTAATTAGGAAACAGATAAATTTAATACACATTGCCATATTATGGAACACAACAATTTGGAAACTATAGAATGATGTATATTGCCCGAGCAATATTAAAAATCATACATTAAATATCTTCAATTTTGTTCTTTACACTTTATCATAATGGAAATTTCATATGGAAATATATCGTGGATGGAAACAATTAATTCGAAAACCAAATTTCAATTAATTTGGAAACCAAATGTCTACACATTAGGAAATAGCTAATAAGTAATTCGACAAATCTCTTTCTATTAGTACTTATTTTCAATTTTGTTCTTTACACTTTATCTCTCTGTTAACTGGCGGAAACTAATTTGTAACCGTAAGTTAATGCTAGCTTAGTTTGTCCCTCAAATCAATTTCTCGACAAATTGTCATTCAAAAGTAGAGAAATTAATTAGATTTGTATGAATTACTTCCCTCTTAATATTGTTGTTTTCGAATGTGGTTGTTTAGCTTTCCCGAATTTCAAGACTTGCATGAGAATTCTTCTTTCTAACTTGATCGAGCACCATGCTTATTGTCCATAGATTGATCGTTTTATCGTTCGATTTGTTTTCTTACGTGATGATATTAGTTTTTTTTTTAGTTTTGTTAGTCACTCTGATTTGTTAATATTTTGTCTCTAATAAGACTTTTTATATGTTTATATTACTGAGGATGATCAGGAGTTTGATTATTTTGTCTATAATTACCTTAATATAATGGATGAATTGAGTTTATATTTTATTTTTCTAGACCTTGCCTCTTTCTTTTACTTCTTTATCAATGATTGGGTTCTTTGTGTTCAATTTTGAATCAAAATTGATCCTGTGTTGGCTCTCTCTAACTTTCTTGTTGATCGTTGTGGTCCTTATATTTTACGCTTCAGGTAATTGTTAAAGTATCTTCAGGATGGATTACAAGGTATTTTCTATTTAATTTACCTGACTAATAAATTGAACTCAAATTATTTTTCATAGATCTATATTTTAAGTTATTCATTTTGTATTTGGTATAGAGTCCCGAAGAACGACCAGCCACAATTTCAGAAAAAGAAATCAACCAAGAGAAATGCTCTTAAATTTTTGTAGATTCCATTTTAGTTAGTTTTTAAATTTATTTATTTAGATTGTTTTCACGGATTTTTGTATTAATTTTTTTTCCACTTCATGAAATATATTAGAACATATTTTCTTTCCTTTAAAAATTTAGATTTACTTCCTATTTCTATTGATCTATCTGGTTTGGTTTGAATGAAAAACTGGATCTTCTAATAGTCTTTGATTTCTTCCTTACTTTGTGAAACAATCAGAGAAAGTTTCGGCAAACATTCAAAGAGGAAAAACGTAATAATATATCATTCAATGATGTAAGATCTTAACGTCATAGCGGAATTTGGACCTTGAATCTCTCTTTATAATCTTCATTGGTGATAATAGACATGCTTTGAGTTAAAAAAAAAAAAAGTTAAATCTTTGTTCTACTTCACTTCCAACACTTTCTTTATTCATGCTTGGAGTTTTTCAACTGATTTACGAGTAGCAAAGGCTGACCGTGTGAAAAATGAAAATTGATGTCTTAAACCTTATGCTCATTCAAGATATAAATGCAGGATACGCCAATTTGTTATTTTCCTTCTTCGATAGTATGTAATGCACGAATACAATTTCATCCCTGGTTAGTTTTCCATTAAGACTTCTTACGTAAATGATGTAAAGAATAAATTTTTTATCAAATGCTTCTTGATTTTTTTTAATAAGTTCATCCTTTACAGACTTGAAACTCAAACCACATAGCAGTAGTAGTTAATCAATTTTATCCACTTAACACTTTATAATAAAGTATATCTCTCTATTTTCTTTGATAAAAGTTAACCAAGTAATGTTTTCTATTATCCCAAAGTTCGAGTTTTCAATACCCTCTGTAAAAACAAGTAGATTTTAATGAACCTTTTAGGAAAGTTATTACTCAATAGTGTGATTTGCACTTAATTTGATGGTTAGTTATCTCACTACTACATGTTCGAAATATGAAATGAGAAATGTTTGAATTTCTCAACATGTGATATCGTTCTTGCGATATTATTGTGCATATCGGTGTCCTCCACGAATAATAATTTTTGTGTACGTTTTTCTTATAAATTTGTGATTTATTATATCAAATTAAATTTTGTGAATTTAAGGTGTTTACCGACTTCATTTCGATTCTAAACTATTTTAGTTTCGGAATAAATTTTACCCCATACCCGTTGTAATTAACCAAATTTTCCGTGCCTTGGGCACGGGTTATACCTAGTCTATTATATAAAGCAGAAGGGAAAACGATGACTGGGACAAACATCCTTATTTAATTATGCATATTGTCTAGAAGCCCTTCTCAAAATTAAAAATATAGTCCTTCGTAGAAATAAAGTTACCTATTTAAAAAACAATAATCTTTTCCTTCTTAGAAATAAAATAACTAATTTAAGAAAAAAAGAAACAAAAAAATAATACAAGAAAATAATAACTAATAAAAATCTCTCTCTCTCTCTCAATAAAATATAAAATAAAATTTGTAACATTTGATTTATATATATACTAGGGTATATCCCGTGCCCTAGGGCACGGACACTTGTATCAATCAAATGTTACGAATTTTATTGTTATATTTTATTGAGAGAGATAGATTTTTATTAGTTATTATTTTTTGTTTCTTTTTCTCTTAAATTAGTTATTATTTTATTGAGAGAGATATTTTAATTTCTTTTTTTAACCCTTGAAATTTATTTTGTTTCTTTTTTTCTTAAATTAGAATTTTTATTTCTAAGAAGGAAAAGATTATTATTTTGTAAATAGGTAACTTTATTTCTACGAAGGACTATGTTTTAAATTTTGAGAAGGGTTTCTAGACAATATCTTTTATTAAAAAATGATTTTTATTTCTAAGAAGGAAAGAATTATTATTTTTTAAATAGGTAACTTTACCTCTACGAAGGACCATATCATAAATTAATAGAAGGGCTTCTAGACAATATCCTTTATTAAAAATAAATGTTTGTCCCAGTCAGCGTTTTCCCTTCTGTTTTATTATATAGAATAGGGTATAATCCGTGCCCTAGGGCACGGACACTTGTATCAATCAAATGTTACGAAATTTATTGTTATATTTTATTGAGAGAGAAATTTTTTTATTAGTTATTATTTTTTTGTTTCTTTTCTATTAAATTAGTTATTATATTATTGAGAGAGATATTTTAATTTCTTTTTAACCATTGAAATTTATTTTGTTTCTTTTTTTCTTAAATTAGAATTTTTATTTCTGAGAAAGAAAGGATTATTATTTTTTAAATAGGTAACTTTATTTACGACTATGTTTTAAATTTTGAGAAGGGCTTCTAGACAATATCTTTTATTAAAAAAAGATTTTTATTTCTAAGAAGGAAACGATTATTATTTTGTAAATAGGTAATTTTATTTCTACGAATGACTATATTTTAAATTTTGAGAAGGACTTCTAGACAATATCCTTTATTAAAAAAAGATGTTTGTCACAGTCATCGTTTTCCCTTCTATTTTATTATATAGATTATGATTGAAATTTATTTTGTTTTTTTTTTCCTTAAATTAGTTATTTTATTTCTAAGAAGGAAAAGATTATTGTTTTTTAAATAGGTAACTTTATTTCTACGAAGGACTATATTTTAAATTTTTAGAAGGGCTTCTAGACAATATGCATAATTAAATAAGGATGTTTGTCCCAGTCATCGTTTTCCCTTCTGTTTTATATAATAGATTATTTCTACGAAGGACTATATTTTAAATTTTTAGAAGGGCTTCTAGAAAATATGCATAATTAAATAAGGATGTTTGTCCCAGTCATCGTTTTCCCTTCTGTTTTATATAATAGATATATATTATCTTTTTGCTTATTGAATCATGAGTACTTATTTTTCCGGGTGATAGTTAACATAGGATTCAATACTTCAATATTTTAAACATTAATAATCTTTCCTCCAAATAATTGCTTTACTTAATTTGTTTTACATTAATCATTCACGGTAATCTGTTAGATGTTAAACTGAGATAAGTCTTGACGTAGTTGTACACATACACCATGTTAGGAGCATGTTGTATTTTTCTGAAGTCAGATGAAGTAAAATTTGTCATTGTTTTTTTTATTTATTTTGCTGATTAATACTTATACTAAAAATTAAACCCTTTGTTTGTAGTCTTTACCTATTGAACTAATTTGGATAATACCATGAATGTCTTACTTTCTTAATTTATTTGAGGTTTGGTTTACATGTTACTTCTGTAGTCTGTACCCATGTTATCCAATTTGTTTTAAAGTAATAGATAGCTCTTTCAAGTGCATAGAAGTTTCTTTCTCTATGTATCTATTTCATCTGACCTGGGCTACGGTGGTTTGAAATAAAGACTTTGTTGAGTATTTGACATGATGGTCATGAGCTAATGCAAGTATATTCCAAATTCTTTTCCATCTCTACACAAAACCTACTTATAAAATAGATGACTTCTAATGTGAGTCTAATTTGTTAGTCAGACGTATGTTTGTACCACAATATTTTGTTTCCTTTCCTTTGCTTCTTTTTTATAATTAGTTGTGAGTTAGATTTGGACAGTAGCTTTAAAGTATGAAGCTGAAAAGTCTTATTTCTTTTGAGATGTTTTACAGTCATAAGGTATAGAGGAACGGAAAACTAACATATTACTTTTACTTCCACGAGGACATGAGGTCAATGTTGGCTGTATTCCTTTCGTGAGAAGCTCCTCACTTCCTCTTATGCTTCTTTGCTTCTCTTAAAGAGACTGTATTCTTTGGTGAGAAACGACCTATTAATGTTTCTATTTAATTTTTTCAGGGTACATGATTAGCTATACGATTTTCCAAAAAGTATGAAACAGTCGGTCATTTTTCGAGGCTATGATATCTATTATCTCATTATGTGAAACTTGAAGTCCTATGTTTCAATTTGTGTTTCATTCTCGCTTGATTTCCCTTAAATTACTTCGCATTTCATTATGTAAAAGTGAATTTGGAAAATTTGCATTCATTTTAGGTTGCGGAACTCAGTTACTTTGCATTTCACTCTTGCTTGATTTCCCTTAAAAAAATGGAATCATAGATCATGAGGTATTCAATTTCCTTTTTTATTTTAGTTGTGCTTATAATGGACAAAGTTTTATTGTTTATTTTTCATTGAAAATTTTAAGATGAGTCTGTAGATAATTGATCTGGGTTCTATGTAGAAACTGCTCTTGCACGAAATTTCTACATTAAATCAATTTTATTTTGCTCATTTGTAAAACATTGTTCCTCCAGAGAAGGTGTTGTTTTGTGGTACAGTTTGATGATTCAGCGTGTGACTTGAATATCATGTTTTTATTTTTTAGGTTTACAAGAGAAATATAAGAATGGGATGAAAAAAAATTAGTACGTTACATATTTATTTAGAAATATACAAAGTGCTCAATGAATTCCGTGCCAAAGGCACGGGATATACCCTAGTCATTGTTTATGTCAGGAAGTTGGGTTGATCATTTTTTGTTAAGAAAAGGAGTTAAAACTTGTTCCGTTAAAAATCCCAACAATATACTAATCGTGTTTCACCAAAACAAAAAGTTGTGAAAATTTTTGACCAAATTTCCATATTTATATCTTCACTAACACAAAATTAAAAAATAATTGACTTTCACCCGGGGTCGACGTAAACCCAAAGCTACCAAAGCGTGATTGTGGCCCGTAACTCTGAGAGCATCAATATAACTGTAACGCCCCAAGCCTTAGCAGTTGCCGATATTGTCCCCGCTTTAACCACCCAGGCCCAAGCCCACACGGGTACGGGGTTTTGTTCTTGGCGAAGGCACCACAAGCCCACCCAAAAGGCCTCGGTACTTATTAAGCTTGAGCTTACACATATAGCCCAGTCTCTGGACACTCTTGTGAGCAATGTGGGACTATTACAATAACTAATAAGTAATGGCTTATCACCTCCAAAGGTGAACTTCAAACAAGAAGTCCCTCGAATATATCTTATAATTCACTTCACATAATTGCAATGTTACTTTTCGGGAATGGAAAAACGACCAAATGTACCATCAACGTGAGTTATATCTGGTCTGCTACCAAACCATAACTTATGAAGCTACCAAACTACATAAGCATATGGAACCGCCTCCCTTCTTTGAATATGTACTCGGACTTTATTGGTTGCTCAATCTAAGTATGCAGTAAGCAGTGTGCTAACAACTTTAGATCTGTTCATTTAAAACCCTTAACTATGTTCCCAATGTATTTCTCCTGAGACAAGTGAATCAACTTCTTGCCTCTATCTCGAACAATTCTTATACCAAGAATCTGATTCGCTAGATCCAAATATTTCATGGCAAAAATTTGGCTAAGATGTTTCTTCAACTCCTGACTTCTACCTAAGTTTATGCCCACAATCAACATATCGTCAACATACAACAACAAAATAATAATACCATCCTCATCAAATGTCTAAACAAACACACAATGATCAAAAGTAATCTCCTTATAACCATGTTCCTCCATAACTGACTCAAACTTCTTATACGCCTTGGTGTTTGTTTCAATCCATAAAGACTTTTATTCAAGGGCAACCATAGTCCTCCTTGTAAGTGGTTCCGAACAACTTCAATGTAAATTTTATACTTTGATCACACCCTAAAGATTTACCACAGCTACTGTTTTCTTCTCGCACTAAAGGAAATAATATTTGAGAAATTAGAAAGTCGATCTAATAAGAAGAAGATGATAACTGTTATCTTTTGTGTCTTTCTCTTTTAAGGTTAGTATATATAGCCCCAGAGAAATCAATAACTGACTAGGAAACGTAAAGAACAAGATAAGGGAGTCAGAGATAAACTCGAAGTAAATCATGCTTATTTTTGTAAATTCCTCAAGCCCAAAGCTTGTGTATGCATGTACGAGCGTGTGGAGACCCTTCTTTACTCATGTTAGTTTTTTTTTTATTTGAAATAGGATGCTATATATAAATTAAATTAAAACATTCTTACAGTACTTTTTAATAAGAAAATAAGGCACTTGCTTCCATATCTTTCCTTTTTTCTTTCTTCTCGCCCATTTCGCTAATGCATCTGCTTGAGAGTTCATCGTTCTTTTTGTATATTGGAAGGATATACCCTCAAAGCTTTTCGTCATATCTCTAATTTTCTGGATGTGGATCTTTGATTGCCACCTTATCGAATGCTTCCGATCTTTGATGTGTTGTATGAGGTTGTAGCTGTCACTTTCGATGATAATGTGCTTGTATTCTCTTTGTATTGCCCATTCCATACCTTTGCAAATAGCTATAGCTTCGCTCTCTTCGCTATTTCTAGCTCTAGTGCAAGCGGCCGCCGCTTCAATGAAAGTCGCCTTGTGATCGTGAATAATTAGACCCGTGCCTATGCTCTCATCAATCGTCTTGAAGGAGGCATCAACATTGATTTTAAAGAACGGTTCTATTGGGGGGGACCATTTTCCGGTATCTTTATTTTTTTCCTTTATAATTTCATCATTATTTTCCGGGAAATTTTGTATAGCGTTGATGATGCTGTATGTCTGGGTTTTGGTTCCTTAAAAACAACTATTGCATCTAGTTTTCCATATAATCCATATAATAGTAGCAAAGTGTGTTCTTTTTGGAATGTTGCATCTATAAGTAGAATTGTTCCACGAGAAAATCCGATCTTTAATTGATTCTATGTTTTCTGATATGATATTAAAGTGGAACCAGATATTCCTGGCAACCGGACAATGAAGAAGTGCGTGTTCCATTGTCTCTATTTCATTGCATATGTGGCAGTTCATATTGTTTACAATAAGTTGTCAAGTAACCCATTATAAACACTTATAAGTTTCTCTAGTAATATGATGTGAGACCTGCGAAAGACAAATGATTTTGATAGTCATCTTCTCAAGAATTGCAGATCTCCACCATGTGCAAGCAAAATAAGTGGATCCACCAAATAGGTTAGATAACTAACATCTGCCTTGGATTTGAGTCGGTTGGGCACGCAGTCGGGCATGAAGTGTGTACTAATCTAGCTTTATTGCTTCGTTGGCGATAAAAAATTTGTACATGTGCCCAGCCCTTTAAATACCGTTGGGTTAGACTAGCAGAGCCATGTTTTAAGTACTTGGACTAAAACTTCGTAATATAGTAATTCTCACATTATAAAGAAATAAATGGTGGTGGTGGCCATAGATATAGAAGAATAAGATATTTTGTTGTCTCGAAAAATTTAATAAAACAGTTTTCTTTTAAAAATTTTAAAATTTTGTACTTCAATTTTTCTCCCCACAAAGAATCTCTTTATTTTGCTACATGGAAATAATTGTCTTCAAAAACTTTCTAGTACTAAAAAATAGCAACCTAACCGACTTCTTTCAACTACCTCACGCTTCTCCCTCCCCACCATATGAAATTCTGATACCCCACAATTCCATCCATCTCTCTGCAACCCAAACTAGAATCAATGTGAAAGAGAGATCTAGAGAAAGAAACAAACAAACCTAGAGAGAGATTGTGATTGATCAATTAGGTCATTGTCTGTGTGGGAATCACAATATATTACTTGGGACAATGACAGCTTCATCAGGAATGGAAAGAAAAACAGGGGATTTCAGAATATATATTGTATCAATCTTGTTATTATCATGTGTTATAGTAGGTGGAACTTTTCTTGTTATGTATATTCTTCATCCTGAATCTGAATCTGAATCAAATTCATGGTATCCTACTGTTGGAATTGTCTTGGTTGGAATTCCATGGATCTTTTGGATCCTCACTTTCTTTTATGCTTGGTTGAAAAGAATTGTAGCTTCTTCCCCACCAAAAAACACCACCACCACCACAACCACCACCGCCGACAACAACAACAAGGTTGCACCTGAAAATGCTAATGCTAGAACAAGTGGTGCAACATCGACTAGTTCGACGTCCATTGACTCTCCGGGTGGTGGTGGAGGTGGAGGAGTTGGTCATGTTCGGTTCGGAGCGGCTATGGTGATGGGTGAGGGAGACGATAAGGACGGTAAGACGGATTCGTACAATGGTGATGCTCATTCGGATATAGATCAAGAAAGCATGGATGGAGCATTGCATATCAATGGTGGTACTCATGGTATGCCTTCAAATAGTTAATAGTGAATTGTTGTTAATAACATAGAAAAATGATAGAAGAGGCTACAAAAGTAGACCTACCCCTGATTTGAATAGGAAACTACCGTCTTTCTAGAGCGAAAAAGTTTACCAGAAGAGGAAAAGAGAGTTGTCTCGAAAATAGAGACCATTGATTTCGTGTATATCTGGATTATGCATTGACTTGTAGCCTCCTCTAGCGTTGCTCTTATTTCATATTCCATGTCTTGACACTAAAATATGTTGCAGGGGATTTTTCTTCATGATCAACATAATCAAAGTTCATCATCTACATTTAGTATGGATTAATTTGAGCAAGTACCATTTATGTTGTCATGTATAAATATACTAGCTAACTAGGGAGCTTGCTAGGCTGAAGGAATTATCATATCTGCATGAAGAACAAGAGGAAGATAAGTAAGAGCCGCCATGAAAGGAAGTAGAATGATGAAGAAGGAGGAGGTGAAGGTGGAATTTTTGTCATTCTTCTCTATGTATAAATGTTCTATAATTATATTGATCTGTCTAGTCTCTTCATTGTGCAATATAATCAAAAGGGTCCCCTTAGAGTTCATTTGGTACTTATACTACTAACTAATGATTTTGTAGCCCAAACTAAGAATAATCCATTTCAAATGCCAATATTGTGCTTCATTTCCTACTTCAAAGCTTGGTGCCTAATCCCAATTTGACTTGGTACTATCAAGTAAATGTTGCAATTTTTTCCTTTTCTATAATATTTTTTCGCCACTTGTGAAGTTAATCACTAATTATACCGAAAATCACATAGGCATTTTGGTAAAGGTTCCCACTGATTTCGTTATCTTAAAACCTTCGTCTTTCTATAGATGTAAATTGACAATCGACAAAAGGTTGAATTGATTTATATTGATGCAACTATACTATATAACAAGGAAACATGAAAACAGATAGGTCAATTTCTTATGGAGAACTGACTAGGGAGGAGGGTTCGGTCTTACACGTTGATTCTTTCTCAAATCCAATCTTGTCCACCCATCTCGAGTATTTCATCTTCAGAAAGTGAATCTTCTTGTGTATTTAATTGAGATGGATATCATCTAAACGAGATATTTGAGGAGGAGCAGCCTAGAAGACTTAGATTCTCATAATCGGCCCCTATAGGATTTGAACTAATTTGTAAGTAGTAATAGACCTGATCAATTTATGAATGGTCTCTTGAACTTGTCTAACAAATAAGCCCTTAAACTGACCGGTCAAAGAGAATAAGAACGTGGCAGTCCGAGAACATGCTTACTCTCTCAATCTGGACAGTCCTAGGGCAGAAAATTTTTTTCCGGACGCCTATAGAATAGGTTAGTTAAAGTTGATTGACTCAGGTCACTGAGGTTGGTCAGGGCGCTTAAACACCCACCTAAACTTAATGACCTCTAACTTGATTATAAACAGGCTAGGAGCGTGTACCCGCTCAAGCTTTGAAATTGAAAATTGGAACCCGTAAAAGCATTGAAGTTGCTCGCCCATTTCGGGCTCCTGAGCTTATGGAGCCTTGTGGGTCGTAGGAGACTCCCACTTCTCACCCCTCAGCCGTGGCCCCTGACCACTACTAACAAAAAGTTTTTGCCAAATTAAAAAATATTTAAAAAACTTAGAACAATATCTTATGATCTTGTTTCATAAATTTTAAATCTATATTCAAAACCACCAAATTATTAGTATGTTGAATCGACAAAGAGTCGAGTACTCAACAAACTAAAATGACAACTTACACAAGCGACAAACCATTCTATATTTACTTTTGTATCAAATAAGTCTACCGCTCTTTAGCTTATTGCTAGATTTTTTGCCAAATCGACAAACTATTTTGTTCGTAAACGCACGCATTGCTACCGTGAATTTATATATAGTTGGTTTAGAACTAAGTTTATGCTCTCTAGGTCTCGGGTTCGATCGTTCGAGGCATTCTGGTTTCATACTCCCTTAAAATTGATGCTCACCGATTGAAAAAAAAAAAAAAAACAGGAGAGACATGGAAGGGACAAATTCTATGCAACAGCAGCACTTTCTCTTACAACAATATCAACAGCAGGGGCAGCAGCAGCAAAACCCTAATCAAGAAGGGCAAAATCAGCAGCTGCAACCACAAATCTCAAACCCTAACCCTAGCTTAAACCCTATTCAGCAGCATCAACAAAGGGTAAACAGACATGAACAACTAGCGTATCAGGATGCTTGGCGTGTTTGTCATCCTGATATCAAGCGCCCTTTCTCTTCCATTAGAGATGCATGTGAAAGGTACTTCCATCTCTCTCTCTCTTTCTCTCTCTAGGGTTATTAAGGATTGGGTATTTTTCTTTTTAGCCAAATTGGTAATTTGTCATAACAGATCAAGACAAAAGAAAGTGATTCTATCATTATCACATTTTCACCACACAAGCATGAAACTTGAGGACTTTGTTATTTAGGTTTGAGAACAAGGGCTAGAAATGATCAAATGAATATGGTTGTTTCTATTTTCCCAATTATAAGTTGAATTAGGTTTTCACTTACCCAAACTTGTTATGACAAAGCTTCATCCTGGGTTGGTGGCTATGGCAAGGATTTTTTTTTTATATGGACTCTAAGAGTGTCATTATATTCAATATGTTATGGATACATCGTGGATTGAATAAGCCCGATAACTACCATCATCGGCCCAGGGCATGAAAGCCCGTTTCTACATTTACTTTATTTATACCCTTTTAACACAAGTCAATAAATGATGAATTCTGCCTCCACCATGAATCGAACCTGTGACCTCTACGTTTTTGGAGTAGATGTACAACCGACTGGACCATATATCATGTTAGGTACAATAATTGAATTGCTCAGGTCACACTCTTAGATTGTCATATTGTTTATCGCCTACAATTGTTACTTTTTTTTTTTTGAACAGACCTACAATTGTTACTTAACATGTAATAATGGAACTATTCTAACCTGTCGATTTTCATTAGTTTAGTGTACTATTATGTCGAGACCTTAACTATTTTCTCTCTTCAACATGTCGAGAAAAATGATCTAATGCTTGGGAGAAGCATGAAGAAAAAGCCCTTGGCATCTCAAACAATTCTTTAAGTTTAGAGTAACTTTGCACACAATTTTTTTTCATCTGTCGTTCAATCTTAATTTGTTTTGGGTCTTCAACTAGATGTTTTGGTTTAGATACTAGAATAGATGCTTCTTTATCTAACCCTTCTTTTTAATTTGTTATGCCCCTCTGACGGGGTTTATCAACTCCATTGAAATTAAGTGAAATGTTTGCACGGAAGCCTATAAAAGTATGTGCTCGCATTTTTATGCTTGTTGTTTTCTAAGTTCGCGTATTGTTTGCTCGAAATACTATACTATTCTTAATTGATCTGAGGGTATGTTAAACAACTAACTTATCAAATGTTTGAAAAGTAATTGTCTTTGTCTTCTGAAACATCTAGCGGACATGCTAACCAGGGCATATGACTATTCTTTTGCTCAAAAAAGGTTTTTCATGAAGTTTTATTGCAGCTGGTTTATTGGTACCTTTTTATGAATTTTGCAGGCTACTGCCTTACCATGTCTTGGCTGATTATGAAGCCGAAAAAGACGATGGAATTCTCGATCCTGACACAACGGGTCAGGAGCTCTCTCGCTCCCAGCAATGGGACCAAAATATTGCTATCAAGATTGCTGAGTTTACTTCGACTTTCGAGAAACAAGTGTCAGAATTCAATATAATTTCTGCTAGGCGAAGCGGAGGGGAGTTTCGGTCGGAAGAGAGACTCATGATAAAACAAGCTCTTTTACGAGAGGAGAAAAAAGCTTTTTTTGAATTAATGGCAGAGATTGAATATAGAAATAGAGCCAGTCGAGAAGCTGCTGAGGCTGCTAATATGCAGATTGCAAATAGGTTTCTGGCTGAGCAATCTCGACTTCGGGCCCAAACTCAAACAGAATCTGTTCAAACTGAGCTAGCCCGACTTCGGGCCCAAACTCGAGCTGAAATGCTCGCACAAGCTCCTTTAAGAGGAAGTGGTATTGGGTCTCAAGCTGATGAAGGACCAATGAACCATGACATGACGGGGCAAGAACATGGAAACATGGATGAGATGATTCAGGGTTGGGGAAACCCACAGAGACGACAAGTAGAACGATCAGAAGATTTCCTCAACGGCGAAAGCGAGCCTGAAAATGGAAATACCCGCACTCGAAACGAGTTGAGGGAAGCTGGCAAGATCGACTTAAACGCAGGGACTGTCCCATGAATTTAGTTTAGTAAAAAAACTTACTTGTATATCAAAAAGTTTGTTTGGTTTCCCGTTACAAGTATGGGTTTCAGCAAGAATCTAGAACTATTGAAATTTTTCTAGAACTTCCTTGAAAATAAAACTCCTAAAGTTTTTTCCTCTCTAATCTCCTTCAATTTCCACCCTTAAAATCTCATAGTTAGGGGTGTACTCGAGCCGAGCCGAGCCGAGTAGTAAGATGTTCAAGCTCGGTTCGTGTATTTGACTGTTGAGATCGAGCTCGTTCGAGTAATTGTCCACTTGTTCAAGCTCGGTTCGTATAAGTTTGAAAGGGCTCGAGCTCGAACTGGAGCTCGCATTGTTTTAAGCTCGTTTATCAAAATACTTCAAATTAAAACTTTCTAAATCATCAAAA
>BEHA01044646.1:0-10777 GCA_002897215.1 Eschscholzia californica subsp. californica | reverse complement strand
TTCTACACATCCGTCTTCCTCGAGTTTCATCGAGTTGTTTACTTCAAGGTTTAAACCTTCTCACACTAAGCATCAATCCAACCTGCACACAAGAAATGGTAACAAGCATATAAGCAATAAAAAATATAAGCTCAAGTATGCTAAATCCACAACTTTAACTATGACCTCTATAAATATAGGTCTTCAACCAAAAGCCCATCAAAATCATGTTGTGCATCCGACTCTTTGCAATTTCAAAATTTTACAAAACCAACATTAGTAATGTGCGAAAAAAATAGGAGTATAATAAAAACTTCAAAGCTTTCCTACAAAACCAACAACATAATAGTAGGATATGTGCTCTTATGGATTAGATATCACATTCAATATTTGGGTTGAGGTCAAGATATAATCTTTTGTATAGTTCCCTTGTTACGGTTAAAGTCAGTCTTTTCGTTGCAACATTTTTATATTCGTTAAGGAGTAATAATGACGTAACATTGGAAAGAAGATATTGGCGCTACAACCTTCCAAAATACTTAGATACTCTTCGTAATTAGGATTAGTATATTTCTATCTTTGTAGTTATATTTCCTATTCTTGTATTTCTAATTATGTTATTTTCTCTTCATGTAAAGTCTATATCTACACCTTCTCTAATCAATAAAGAAGACCTTTGATTCAATACAATAGTGCTGGTTTTCTTATTTTATCATGGTATCACGAGCATAAGGAGTTCTTATCATCTCTACGATTTATTTGGGATTCTTATCTTCTGTTTAAGCTTTAAAACCGCACTCAAAGGTCAGTTCGTTTATCTTTCTTATCGTTATCTTTCCTTATCGAATCCATTCATTCACAAAAAAAAAAGGCAGATTCAATTTTTTTATTACAATCATTTTTCGATTTGCCTTGGCAGAGTTAAAACGACCGTATATCGTTTTCTCTTTCTAGTTTCATATTCTTACAATAGAGATTCATCTGGTGATAAACAGAGTGAAGAAATTACATCAACATGATGAACTCATGTTATTTTTTATGTCTTTTTCCTTCAACATAATTTTTGGTGAAAATATTTTGAGTATTCAATCAGTAAGAGTTGTTTAGAGTTGGAAATAATCTCATCACAACCAGAGTTTAACAACCACTTTGGTCGGATTTGTTTTGGTCTCACATAGACCAGACAACTTACCGGACGCATAGATCAGAATTAAAACGGCCAAAGCCATCATCAACAATCTTGATTCGTTTACAACCGGTTCTCTCTATTGTTTAATCACGACCACAGTTACAACGACCAATTTGGTAGGATTCTTTGGTCTCACATAGACCAGAAACCTTACTACATAGACTTAGAACAGGGACTCGACCTCTAACGGCAATTCAACGCCATTTTTTCTTATCATCTCATCAGACTAACATTTTGGGTGATTTTCATATTATTCGTGTCAACCTTCTCTGTCACTGATTTCTGACTACATTTAACACTGTTGCAACTTATTCTTGACGGTTTCTCTCATGTCACTGACTTTGCTACATTAGCTATACGGTTGCGATTACCCTCTGACCACGTATTTGCTACATTAGAGATAGATCACCTCTGACCACGTATTTGCAACAGATCTGACTTTACATAACTGTCATTTTTCTTTGTTCAATACTCTCTCAACATAGCACACTGTTTGACCTACTTCCGGACTTCTAACTCCGTGATTATATTATTTTTCTCAGACAACCTTTAATCATGTCTGACGAATCACCATCATTTTGGTTGGTATTTCTTATCAAATATTTTAGCATTCCGACAATGATTTTCTTGTCAACTTTAAACACAACAATATTATTTTTGTTGTCGCTCCTTCAGTCAATATTTGACATTTCTTCGACAATGACTTACTTGTCGACTTTACCGACAATGCTACTTGAGTTATCACTTCTTCAACCTATTTCCCATACTTATTTTTTCTTTAGCAGACTCTTACAACTTATTCTCTCGAGTTTTTCTACTAATTTTTGCCGACCCATGATTTATATTCCTTCTCCTTCATTGAGATCGATTCTTTTTCCCGGTATAGATACTGGTGACCCTAGCCCTACGGCTACGACACTTTTCTCAGGAACTATTCTTTCCATCCACCCTACTTCATGGATTATCAATAATGGAGCTTCAAACCACGTCTGCTTTTCATTACAGTGTTTTAGTTCGTACGAACTTGCTCCTCCATCACTTTACGTTCAAATTCCTGATGGGAGTACCCTTCCTGTTAAACATATCGGTAAGGTAGTTTTTTCTGACTCTTTACATATCGAAAATGTTTATCATATTCCTAGTTTCAAGTTTAATTTGATTTCTGTACGACAATTATGTAAATCTTTAAATTGTCTTGCGACTTTCTCACCTTCCCACTGTGTCTTTACGGAAGTTTTGACAACCCGCCTGGTTGGACAGGCTGATGAGGTTGGCGACCTCTATATTTTACGTTGTAACTCTAATGCACTTACTCAACATAAGTCGCTTGACATTTGGCACCGCCGACTAGGACATCCAAGTTTGAATCGCCTCAAACACTTATCTCAACGATTTGATTTTATTCACTTCGACTCCACGCATGACTGTACAATTTGCCCTATGGCTAAGCAAATCTAAATTGCCTTTTCAAAAAAGTACAACAGTTAGTACTTTTCCTTTCCAGTTAGTTCATGCTGACATTTGGGGACCGTTTCCTGTTCCTATGCTCACAAATAAGCGATATTTTCTCACCTTAGTTGATGACTATTCCAGATATACTTGGACATTTCTTATGCAGTCCAAGTCTGAGACTAAGAAATATTTAGAATATTTCTTTAATTTCACAATTAAACAGTATCAAAAGACTATTAAGTCTATTTCTTCTGATTCGGCAACCAGCTCTACCTGCCCTATTCAGACTTTTCGTTCCGACAATGGAACTGAATTTCTCACTAAAGACTTACAATCTTGGTTCCAGTCGAATGGTATTATCCACCAACGCAGTTGCGTTCATACTCCACAACAAAATGGGGTCGTTGAACGCAAACATAGACATTTGTTGGATGTTGCTCGTGCCTTGCGATTTCAAGCTAATCTCCCCCTCAGTTTTTGGGGCGAATGTTTAAAAACGGCAACTTACTTAATTAATCAGATGCCAACTCCAATTTTATCACTTAAGTCACCTTATGAGGTTTTATATGATACTCCACCAGACTACTCGACCCTCCGTGTCTTCGGGTGTCTGTGCTTTGCTCATAATTTTAAAGCTACTACTAAATTAGATATGCGAGCTAAACCAGGAATTTTTATCGGGTACCCTTATGGAAAAAAGGGTTACACCATTTATGACCTAGAGACTAAGACTCTCTATGACTCTCGAAATGTAACTTTTTTTTTTAGAAAACAAATTTCCTTTTGGGTCGGTTACTGACGTTTCGTCTGACTCACACATTTTTACTCCTTTGAATATTTTGGATGACCATGTGCCTTCTCCCGACACTTTTCAGACTCCGTCGCAACATAATATTTTTCCACCTCCACCTTTAGTCGAGTCTTTTCCCTCGCCTTCGGTTGATTCTCCTCGTTTGCCTTTTATTGAGACGACGCCTCCTATTTCAGGTAGGCCCCTGACTCCCTCTGATCCCAGCAAGGATATACCTTCATCATCTCCTGTAGAGGTGCCTATAGCTTCTTCTGATAGTGCATCTTCTCCAGACTTTTCAGCTTCCGCTTCTCCTCGGCCTTTTACCACCAGTGGCACTTCATCACTCGACTCTCCCGTCGAGGAATCTGGTAATCCTACACGACCAATTCGTGTTAGGAATCCGCCTGCTTATTTGGCTGACTATATTCTTTCTAGTTTAGAAACGACATCTTCGCGCACTCCTTATCCACTGGTCGACTATATCAGTTTTGACCATTTTAGTAATTCTCATAAGGCTTTTCTAACTTCCATCATCACCACAGAAGAACCAAAATCTTACAAAATCGCTTCTGCTTCTCCAGAATGGCGTGAGGCGATGACTAAAGAGATTTCAGCTCTCGAGACTAATAATACTTGGTCTCTGACTTCCTTGCCACCTGGCAAGAAACCCATTGGTTGTAAGTGGGTTTACAAAATTAAATATCGTTCGGATGGATCTATCGAACGTTATAAGGCACGCCTCGTCGCCAAAGGATTTACCCAGGTTGAAGGTGTTGACTATCATGATACATTTGCTCCAGTTGCCAAATTGGTAACTGTTCGAGTCCTTCTATCCCTTGCGTCTATCCAAGGATGGTCGTTGCATCAATTAGACGTCAATAATGCTTTCCTCCAAGGAGACTTGGAAGAAGAAGTCTATGTGACCATTCCTCCAGGTTTTAGTAGCAAAGGTGACACTAGAGTTTGTCGCTTGAACAAATCATTATATGGTTTGAAACAAGCCTCCAGACAATGGTTTGCTAAATTTTCATCCGGTTTAAAAGCTGAGGGTTTTTCTCAATCTTCGTCAGACCATTCTCTTTTCAGTTATTTTAATGGTCCGACTGCTATCTATATTCTTGTCTACGTAGATGACATCATAATTACAGGCAACGACAACAAGGAAATTGACCTCCTTCGACAACGTCTCGAGAAACTATTTTCTCTTAAAAATCTCGGACGACTTCAATATTTTTTAGGCCTAAAGTATCTAGGTCCCCTAAGGGTATTTTCCTCTGTCAACGGAAATACAATTTGGACATTATCCGTGATTCTGGACTTCTCGGAGCTAAACCGAGTTTATTTCCTATGGAACAACACTTGAAATTATTACCTACAGATGGTACACCTTTAGACGATCCCACTTCTTTTCAGCGTCTCATTGGTCGACTTCTCTATGTCACTGTAACGAGGCCTGGTATCGCCTTTTCAGTGAATTATTTAAGTCAATTTATGCAACATCCCCGTTCAACACATATGGATGCTGCGACTCGAGTGCTAAGATACTTGAAGGGCACCCTCGATCATGGGATTTTTCTTTCGTCTTATAGCTCTCTGACACTTTCGGGTTTTGCCGACTCTGATTGGGCCAGCTGCCCCATCACACGTCATTCCACCACCGGGTACTTCACAATGCTTGGTGCGAGTCCGTTGTCTTGGAAATCTAAGAAACAACCGACAGTCTCCCGATCATCTGCTGAGGCAGAATATCGTGCTTTTGCTTTCCTTACTGCCGAGCTCCAATGGTTGAAATACCTATTTCAGGAGCTTCGGATTCCCATTCCAGAACCTTTTCAGGTATTCTGTGACAATAAGGCAGCTATGCATATAGCTGCTAATCCAGTTTTTCACGAACGAACAAAACACATCGAACTCGATTGCCACTTTGTTCGTGAGAAACTTGAAAGTGGTCTTATCCAGATATCTCATGTTCGCTCTGCAGATCAGGTAGCTGATATTTTCACAAAGCCTCTTGGTTCTGCCCAATTCCATCAGTTGATTTCCAAGTTAGGCTTGACTCAGATTTCTTCCCCAGCTCCAACTTGTGGGGGGGTAATGACGTAACATTGGAAAGAAGATATTGGCGCTACAACCTTCCAAAATACTTAGATACTCTTTGTAATTAGGATTAGTATATTTCTATCTTTGTAGTTATATTTCCTATTCTTGTATTTCTAATTATGTTATTTTCTCTTCATGTAAAGTCTATATCTACACCTTCTCTAATCAATAAAGAAGACCTTTGATTCAATACAATAGTGCTGGTTTTCATATTTTATCAAGTAAGAAGACTCGATTGATCTAAGATCATAACCAAATTTCTAGATTAACCACTTTGCTTTACATGGTTAACTTTTTTTTCCATCTCGAAATGTACGTTACTAGTATAGCCACATTTTTTCACAACAATCAAAGATAGAGGACATAACAGGACAATTACCTCCATAGATGCTCTTGGTTGTTGCAACTTCATAAAATACTTTTACTGCATCCATTTCCTTAGCTAAAAATGTAGTTATATACCCTATTATATTCATCAAGTTATTGATCCGAGAGGAATTATGGATGTTTTGATCCTCGAGCAACTTGCATAATCATTTTCGTATCAAAGAGTAACATCAAACTTACTTCCGGAGTCTGCGTAGGTGTTGCAACTTTCCCAGTCGCAATGGCTCACACTCATAAGCCAAACCCCACACAATCACATTTATTTGATAAATGATAATAGAGGCGAAAATGAAAACCTACGGTAGACCTACGTCTGACGTGCGGGGCCACCTCACGTACGAAATCCGAGTTGTCTTCCTACACAAAGAGATTTTGGAAAACTCAGGTTTTGGTCCACGAGATGCATTAGTTTCTATCTCAGTCCCTCCTTTTTATTTAATCTGGACCATAGAAATAAATTGACGGTCTAGATCAAATATTGGTTTCCATGGGAAGAAAACCAAGATGGTGGGAAAAAATCGACTCTCTCTCTCTATAGAACAAACCTAAGAACCGAGTGATCGATTTTACTTCTTCTTTTTGTTCGATTGAAGACGACGTCTCATCTAGGTTTGTGGTGAAGATAATTTGCACACATCCTCAACTTTCAAGCTCCAATAGAGTCAAAATCTCCCAAAACCTTGAGGTATGAACTTAGGGTTTCATTTTCCTTGAAGATGATTCATTGAATATTAGGGTTTAGAGTTTTTATCTATTAAGATTTTTATCTGTTAGGAGTAGAATAATACTCATTTAATTTTGAATTAATAGTAGTTGTTGTTATCTATTAGGGCATTTAACTTCTCTATGCCTAAGCTATCAATGTATTTTTCACATGATCTTCATAGTTTATACTAATTCCTCTCATTCTTGTTGTTTTTAATTTTGATTATCAATTGAATAGTTGCAATATTAAGGCTTTTAACTTCTCTTTGTCTTTGTTTTTCACTAAACTTCTTATTCAATATAACTTCAAGGAAACCACCTTCTGTTAAACATCAATTTGAATTCTAAATCAGTCTCCTCCTGATTTAGTTTTCATGGATCATGATTATGGAGTCAAGTACCCAAGCTTATTTCGTCAAAAATTCTTTCAACAGATCAATATCAATGGTTTTAGCATTAGTTTCTTCATTAGTTCTTTCACCATTATAGGTTATTCGAAAGTCGGAGACTCGTAGTTATGAAACAAGATGGAGTTCTGGTGTTGTTTTACCAATGGGTTTAGTAGGACTATTTGTTGCCACTAAAACAGTTTCAACATCTTCTTCATCTTCATCAATACAAGGAGGTGGAGTAAAAAGGGATTCTTCTTTTGTTTTAAGAATTGGTGGTTCTTATTGAGAACTTGTTGGCATTTTAGTACTTTTATGTCTTGTTCTTTCTTGGCAAGGTTCTGGTCAAGAGTTCTTGTGGAGATAGAGAGATATGTTCTTAGTTTCTTTCTCTAGTTTCTTTGATGTTCTTGTTATTCAATTTGAAGTTTAGATGAATAATAAGGATGCAGAATATTGTGTTATAAATGGAAAGTTTTAATTTTTCTAAAAATTGATCTTAATGTTATCTTAATTGCAGGTTAAAAGGGAGATGTTATTAGATTCAGGTGATCTTCAGCAATTCCAGAATCACTCATCACAAATGGAGGCTTTGGATTTGCACCAAAACGGAACACTTGCTTGGGATAAGTTTGCAGCTAATATTTGACTAATACATGAGAGAAGGATGGGGCAACCAAGTCGCTGAAGAGTTATCACGGACAAGCCAAAGGAAGAATACTATTTCTACACGAATCTTCACGATTGTCTCTGTAAAAGATGCCAAAAATACAAGCATCTTAATGAGCACAAGATGGCAAAACAAAGCTTTGTTGGATCGCTTATTGCCTTGTTATATGTTTGTTGTTGCTTTCATGTAATATGACTTCATCTATGTATTTTTCATTTGTCAACACGATTTCATCTACGTTTATGAGATCATTCTTTTGATTCTCGGTTTCTTTCTTTAATTTCCAAATTCTCTCTTAATTATGTTCTTTATTGATCAATTTTCCGGTGTAGTTTGTGCAAGTTGTGTATAATTTATCCAACCTCTCTTGGCTTATTTGTTTACTACACTACTCTCAACTATAACATTCCCTTGAAGTATTTGATTCATTTTCCTCTGTTGACTTAAAGCTCTGCTTCCTACTTCTGCTAGAATTAGTAGAATCTTGAGAGGTGACTGAACCGAGTTGCAGTAAGGTTGTTGTGAACCATGTTTGGCGTTCGCTCGACAGCCTAAGCTGTTTTCGGCTTTTGAAAGAAGATTCATTGTTCAGAGCTTGTTTCAGTCTTTTTATTTCTGCTTCAGTCACTGCAGTTACAAGTCATAAAATAGATAAACAAATAGGAATTGAAACCTGAATCAACACCTGCTATTGGATCAACACTTGAATCCATCAACTCCCTGGCTTTCTTGACGGTTTCTGCAGTTTCGGATGACATGACTAATTCCAAAAGATCAATATAAATTCAGAATACTAATTAGAAACAGCTGCTGTCCACTTCAATATAAATTCACCAACATAAACATCCAAGACTTGAGCCATAAATCCATTCATTCACCAAAGATGTTTATAGTAATCAGTTTCCTAATTTAATGTTTCATATGAACTAATAATCTCAACCAAACCTTTAAATCATCTCAAAAATAAATTCAACAAACAAAAATTCAGCAAACATAAACACCCAAGATTTAAAAAACATCTGCACATCTTCATCTTCATCTTCATCTTCCTTCAAGATAAATTCACCAATCCGTTTTGCCATCCAAATCAACAAAAAAATCTGTACACCTCAATTCTCCTTTTCGCCCCAATCTACATATAACAAGCACTAATTAGAGTAGAATCAAAATAGATATTCACCAAACAAACATCAAAAAAGTATAATCAATTACAAATTACAACAAATAAGGTGGATATGTTTACTCTTCATTCTTTTAGGTACTATAGTATTCGTCGTCTCCATTGTAGCTTCCAAGAGGGTCGTACATTTGAGGACGACACCCATTAAAACGTCCATATGCGACTGCAAGAACGAAAAATATTTCAATCCAATGTACAATATATTATAACTGACTAAAACAAATGTAAGAGATTATAAATTACCGTATGGATAGGCGGTGTCAAGATCATATTCTTTTGTGTAACAATACCATCAAATCTACTCTCTTGCGTAGTTGTAATATCACAATTTGGTTCAGGAACCGAATCACAAACAGGTTTAGATGTAGGCGTTTTAGCAATGGTACACTAAATGACAAAATTACGAATTAGTTTGCGTATCAACAAATAAGAAAGTGTGATATATATATATATATCATATATATAATTTTAAGTTTACTTACTCGTATCTTCGACTTGTAATTCTTCCTTTTAAATCTATTTTCTCGAGGACGTCCCTTCGCCTTACATGACACTGGATCAAGAATATCCTGTCGCGCATTTTCCGCACAATCAACGGTATAACCAGAGCCACTGCTCACACTATCTTGGAAATTCATCTTTGGCTTAAATTTTAGGAGATAAGCTTTCAAGTACTCGGTACTTCTTTCATTTGCAGAAGCCACAATAGCTAGTTCGCTGAAGGACAGACATAAGTCGTCGTATCTTTTTTGTTCCGGTGTAATATCCCATCGCCCATAGTTCACATTAATCTTAGTGTAAAATCTCGTTACATCTTTCCTCCATCTCTTAAGGATGTACTTATCTGGGATGACAGTAATGTTACTCCTGCACAATACCGTTATTGCATGTCGACACAAAGTTCCTTTAAATTCGAACAGCAGACAATTGCACCGAACTTCACATTCAGTATGATCAAATAAAACTTTGTACGTAAAAGTTTTCGAGCCACTACCAAACTCTTTCACCTCTGAAATGGTATATTCGTAAAATTGCCAAATTCTCTACAATCTCTGGCCTCACAAGCCATTTTTTCTCTCATTTCTTCTTGAAAATCTTGGAATTTTTTAAGTGTGTACTTTTCCCTGATTTGCTTTTCTATTTGGAATGGGCTCACACATGGAATTTCTAAATTATAGCACTTAAAATCTTCTTTTGCCTCGTTTTCCACTTTATCCTTTAAGGCCGTGTTGTATTGTTCAACAAAAAGCTTCAACGTAGTTTTTGGACCTACGTATCCATTGAAAAAGGAATTTACACCTTCACTACGTTGAGTACTAGACATTCCCGCCCAAAAATGATGTTTTACATAAATTGGAACCCATCGTCTTCTCTCTTGGTACATATAGGTCAACCAACTATGTTCCTGTAAGGCATACTTCTCTATCATACGCATCCACCTATCCTCAAAATCTTCTGTGCTAAGTGTTTCGTAGACAAGTTCAGTAAGAGTATAACTTATTTCATTAAATTTTTTGTAGCTTCCGAGTTTCTGAGGTATTTCTTTCATTACATGCCACAGACACCATCGATGTCTTGTATTGGGAAATACGTCTTTAATCGCAATTTGCATAGCTGCATCTTGGTCGGTAATGATTGCATCTGGAGCCTTTCCATCCATACAAGAAAGCCATGTCCTAAATAACCAAGAAAATGATTCTGCGTCTTCATTAGATAATAACCCACAACCCAATAGAATAGACTGCCCATGATGGTTAACTCCGACAAATGGGGCAAAAGGAAGATGAAACTTGTTCATTAGGTAGGTTGTGTCAAATGTGACAACATCGTTAAATTATTTATATGCTTCTTTACTTCTCCTGTCTGCCCAAAAGACATTACGCAAACGAGATTTATCATCTAGTTCCATTGAGAAAACAAAACCATTGTTCTT
>BEHA01044643.1:33388-44053 GCA_002897215.1 Eschscholzia californica subsp. californica | reverse complement strand
ACCACGTGGGGGCAAATAACCAACTCTATCTTCTCCCACCAAGCCCCCACGGGAAATGGGCATTTCTGAGCAGGGGAGCAGTTCCCTTAACCGAAGGTTCTCTCTCTCTCTATCTCTCTCTTGTAATCCTCCATTGAAGGTTTTTTCTCTCTCTCCCTTAACCGAAGGTTCTCTCTCTCTATCTCTCTCGAAGGCGTCCTCCATTGAAGGTTCTCTCTCTCTCCCTTAACCGAAGGTACTCTCTCTCTCTCTCTAGATGGTTAGATGAAATTCCAGAATCTTTAATGGTAAATGTGTTACCTTTAACAACTCTACCGATTTTTATCACGGATCTAGTTGTACAATCTAGGGTTTGTCCTTCACGAGGACCAAATGCATAAAAAGGAGCAAAAAACAGTCAAAAAGTGGTCAAAAGGTGGGGGTTTTAGTAGGTGTATTTAGAAAATGTAGGGGTTTCAGTAAGAGTCCAAGTCTGTTTAGAAAAGGTGAGGGTTTCAGTAAGTGTATTAGAAAATGTGGGGGTTTTAGTAAGTTTATTATGAAAAGGTGGGGGTTTTAGTAAGAGGGGTAACAAAGTAATATTTAAAAGTATAAAGTTAAATCTAACAGAATTTTCAAAAAGGTGGGGGTTTTTGTAATTATAAGTGAAAGGTGGGGGTTTCAGTAATCTGCATTATGAAAAGGTGGGGGTTTCAGTAATTGCCCCTTCCTTTACGGCCACTACCACCACGTACCACCGTTTACAATCCCCCTCTCCCAAAATTGGAAGAAACCCTATAATCTAGGATTTCTTCTTGAAGGCCTAATGAAGGGTTTCACGATTGAAACATTTAATGTTGTTTTAAGAAGGAGCTCTTGTAGGGATTTTTGTTGTATAGAGGGAGAGAGAGAAAGAGATAAGGACAAAGATAGTGAGAGAAATGATTGTGATGGTAAAAAAACGAAAAAAAATTGAGAAAAATATCTTAAGGGTCATAGAGAATGACCAAGGGAGGTCTTTTTAGGAGAGAGAGAGTGAGTGCAGTGACGTCTGCAGAGCGATCCCTTTCATCTCCTTTTCACCTCAAGATCCCCTATTCCAAACCCTAATTTTAAGCTATCTCGACACTAAATCCACCACTATAATCCATCCAAAACGTATTTAAACCTCTTCAACTACTACCATCTCTCGAATCCACACAAACGACAACAATAATCTTCAGCAACAACACGCGAATCCAGTTTCCAAAGTCAAGAACCCTAGGGATTGGGGGTGTTTCACATCGGATTTCAGCTCGAGAACAATCCACATCAAACCCAAGACAAAATCACTTTGGTTCTCAACACGTAAAGGTAATCCCTAACTCTTCTTCTTCCTTTTAGCCGGGTTTTCTCTCGATTTAGCTGGTTTTCGTTTTTTCTTCTTTTTGGGTCTGCTTCTCCTCTCTCTCTCTGACTAGTATGTCACCGGTCACAACCAGTTCAGTTGAGTAGATGGTTCTGAAGTGTAGCTGATTCCCAAGTCCCCTGCATGTCAAGCAATGATTTTCTTTTGGCCGAATCTCTTCGTCTTCTTTCCACTTCCACTTCTCTATTTAAACATGTTTCTTTCGCCCCTGCTAGTCATCTTCTTCCAAAACTCATCAGCCTTCTTTTCTTCTATCCTTTTCATGGCCTCTCAATACTCTCTCTCCACCCATGGCAAACTGACTCTCAGATTCACCAAACCCTCGTCAAAACAGGAGCTTCAACCTATCAATTCAGGTTTCGTCGGTAGATGGGTATGTCCTTATGATGTAGGGCATACCTTTATCAAAAAAATGATATACCGTCAATCCACATTCTTCATAGACTATGACTACTACCCTACTGAAGGGCCAGTTAACACGTTTATCATCAAACCCAAGAGCCAATTTGTACTCGATGCTCTTAAACTTTGGTCGTCCCTGGATCATTAGAGAAATGATCTTGGTGCTTAAGGAAGTGGATTCCCTCTCACTGATTCAATTGACGACTTGTTTTTTGAACCAATGAGATGTACTTTGTTTAAGGTGCCCAAAGCTATTCAAACTAGGGAAGATTTCGACTTCACCGTTGGGTGCATGGGAAAGATAATCAGCATCAGTAAGAGTGCATTTCCTCTATGATATCAGGTCACCTTTGTTAGCAGTCATCAACCCTATTTTCTCAGATGGAGAAAAAGTCATCAAGATTAGTTATCAGAAATTTCCAGGAGCCATCTGTCAATTATGCCGTATTGTGGAACACCCTCTTAATAGCTGCCCTATTTTTGTTAACTCATCAGAAGAAGAGAATGACTTAGACCCAGAACCGATGGAAGCCATCATGGAAGATTCTCTAACCTTGCTTCCTGAACCTCCCCAGCTTTTAGCTCCTCCTCCCTCCCCAGTCCATGGTATCATCCCTTCCCATCAGTTGTTCCAATCATCAGGGAAGAGAATTCGAAACAACTCGAGACCCTCCACTGCTGGCTATCTGATCACTCAGTAGAGAACTCACAGGAAGATACCTTACTGCTCGAGAATGTGGAAGCCAGAAGACTCCTACAAGAATCACTACTCCTCACTCGTAGTCTGAATATCATCACCAATGCAGGGGCACAGGATGAAGCTGCACTTTCAGTCTCGTCTCTTCACTAAGTTCTTGTCTAAGTTGTCTCTTTTAGTTGTTTAGTGTCTTTATTATGTAGTTTGTATTCAGTTTTAGTCAGGTCTGTCTGGTGTTTTGTGTTAGTAATAGTTTGATTAGAGTCTTTGTCGGCTATAGTCCATATCTGGACTCTTTTGATGCTTAGTGTGAGTAGGCTGAACTTGGTTGGTACTAGACACCCAAGTTTCAGTCACTTTGTTTTGTTGTAGTCAGTTTGGAGAATTTTATCAAACTTTTGGTGTTTAGTTTCTTCTTTTTTCTGCTTTTCATGCATCCTTTCACTTTACTCCTTTCTGTCTCCTTTTAATTTAATCAGTTAATGTTGATTTCTTTCTTTCTTACTGGGTTATTGTAGAAATTTTTAACTCCTTTGACTGTCTAGTGAACTTGAAGCTTTTCTTTTCTTTAGTATTATCTTGCAGACTAAAGCTTGTCCTCTGTGGTAACTTCATTCTCTTCGTGTTTTACTTGTGATTTCTTTTTCCTTGGTTTTACCTTTGAGCTGTTGTGGGAGGGTGGCCTTCTTTTCTCTTCTGGTAGTGGCTATAGACCCATTACTCTTCACCTCTAGAGACACCCTTTGGGCCTCAGCAGGAGGCTGCTTTAGCCTCTCTTCTGGTTGAGAAGGCCCATTAGCCGTACCTTAGAGACACCCTTTAGGGTCTCAGTAGGAGGAGGCCTTGTTTCTATTCTGGTTGAGGACGTACGCCCATTAGCCGTCCCTCTGCGCTGTGGTAGGGGGGCATCAGTTTTTTCCTGTTGATTGCTTGACAACTGTTAGTGTTAGTGCCCTTAGATCTTCTCCTGAGCCTAGCAGTATTTGTGTTGGTGTCTGTGTGAGGGGTGCACTCATAGGTTCATTTCCCCTATTTGGCCGCTTGGGCTTTGGCTCTCGCTCAGCCTCATGGACTTGTCGGTTCTGGCTTGGAATGTTCGGGGGTGTGGTAGTTTTGCTAATCGTAACCATCTTAAGCGCCTTATAAATGAAAACATCCCGGACATCATTTTTTTGTCGGAAACTAAATGTATCAACACAAATCTTAATAAGATCCTTAACATCAACACCATCTATGACAAACATGTGATAGACCCGATTAACAAAGCGGGTGGGCTTGCACTCTTCTGGTCCCCTCACTATGACATAGAGGTTAAGTACGCGGACCACAACATGATTCACGTTATAGGCACCCAGGTAGATAATGGTAAGATTTTCTATCTCACGGGTTTTTATGGGTGCCCTTACAAAAATAACAAAATGAAGCAGTGGGAAATTTTGGCCAGACATACCCCTGATAACAATTACCCTTGGCTTGTCATAGGAGACCTGAACTGCATCCTTATCCAATCAGAGAAATCGGGAGGTAAAGAAGCCCATCTTCCGACCATATTATAGTGCAAGCAAACCATTAATAACCTGGGACTACATGACATTGGTTTCGCGGGTTATCCTTATACTTGGTCTAACAAACAGTTTTCAGGTAACCCCATTCAAGAGAGGCTCGATCGAGCTCTGGTTAATTATAAGTGGCTCGACATCTACCCCCAGTTTAAACTCACTCACCTTCCCACTCTAAGCTCTGATCATAACCCTATCCTCCTCACTACTAAGATTAACTCTTCTCTTGGTCGTAAGCCGTTCAAGTTCTTCCGCACCTGGATGTCCCATCTCGATTGTGCTCAGTTCATCAAAACTAACTGGCAGGCTCTCCCCAACCCTATTCAGGCCAAGCTCAACTCACTCTCCATTAAGCTTTCGAAGTGGAATAAAGAAGTTTTCGGTCATCTGGATAATAACATAAAGCATCTCATCCAAAAACTACAATCTATAAAGGATGTGGATATTTTTAAGGATACTTTCACCCAGATCGAAACACTGCTGCTTCAACAAGAGAGTTTGTGGAAGGAGACTTCGAGAATAGCGAATATCAACTTAGGAGACAGAAACACCCAATACTTCCATGCTAAGGCCACCACTAGAAACCACAAAAATCAAATCCACTCTATCAAAATGGAGGACAATTCGTGGACAACTAACGAGGCTGATATTTCTGCCATCTTTTCTAATCATCTCCATAATATCTCCTCGACGGTGGGTTCCACTCTGTCTTCAAACCTTATAGAGTGTTTCTCCCCTCAGATTTCCCAATCTCATAATGAGGCTTTGACTGCGATCCCCCCTGTGGAAGAAATCCGGACAACCATTTTTCTCTCTTAAGCCGGGAGCAGCTCCAAGTCCAGACGGCTATCCTCCTTTCTTCTACCAGGCCAACTGGGATACTGTGAAGGAAGATATGATTCTCATGGTCACGCAATTCTTTAATAATGCCGGCTCTATGTAATCACACGCACATCTGTCTTCTTCCAAAACTAAAACCCCCCAATATCCCGCTGATTATAGACCCATCAGCCTGCTCAACACCACCTATAAAATCATTACCAAAATTTTGGCCAATCGTCTCAAGCATGTTTTGGCTGATATTATCTCCCCTTTCCAGACAGCTTATGTGCCAGGAAGGCAAATTACGGATAACATCATCATTAGCCAAGAGCTTATTCATTCTATAAGACGATCAAGGGAGCCAAAAGCTATTTCGATCTCAAACTTGATATGTCCAAGGATTTCGACCGGATTGAGTGGAGCTATCTGGAGAGCATCATGAAACTGATGGGCTTCACACCGGCTTGGATCAAACTCATTAACACCTGTCTCCCTACTAGGTCCATGGCAGTTCTCATAAATAGGCGCTCTGGCTTGAACTTTGATATTAGTCGAGGTATTAGACAAGGCGACCCACTTTCTCCTTTCCTGTTCGCTATTGCCATGGAAGGTCTCAGCCGGTTATTAGAGAAAAATAATAACAACTCCTCCTTTATTGGCTTTCCTATTCCTAACTCTGAGATCACGATCAAACATCTTCTCTTTGCGGATGACTGTATCATTTTTGGGCAGAAGTCCCCTGACAATATTCATAATCTCAAGCTTATCCTGAAAGAATTCAGCGATGCTTCTAGGCAGATGATCAACTACTCTAAATCCAACATCTTCTTCTCCAAAAACTCGCACCCCAAATTCAAAAGGATGATCATTCGGGAGCTTAAAGTTCACCAATCCTCTGCAGGAGATAAATACCTTGGCACTAATCTTTTCATTGATCGCAACAAAAAGCAAGCCTTCCAACCTCTTCTCACTCAAATCAAAAACAAACTCGCTAAATGGCAAACTAATCTCCTCTCTCAAGCTGGTCGCTCGGTAGTTCTCTCTACTATCGCAGCGGTCGTTCCCCGATACCAAATGCAGTGTTTTGCCATCCCGAAAGGCATATGCACCAGCATTGAGTCTCTCTAAAGGACTTTCTGGTGGGAAAAATCCAAAACCATTCACACGATAAACTGGTCTGCCATTTGCAAGCCTCGCAAACTAGGCGGTTTGGGTTTTCGCCTCCCCTTACTTGATAATCAAGCTTTTCTTAACAAGATTAATTGGCGCCTTCTAAACAATCCTCAAGCAATCTGGGTTCAAGTGCTCAAAGGGAAATACTTCCCCAAATCTCATAAACCCACTCCTCGCAAAGCTAATCACTCTTGGCCCTGGAAATCCATCACCAAACAGTTCAATTAGATGGAGGGTCTTGTGTTCTGGGATATTAACAATGGTGAGCGCATCAATATCTGGCATGACTACTGGATTCCCAACCATCCCCCCTTATCACTAATCAGAGCGGTTCGAATCTGGAATGGGTCGCTCAACTCATAACTAATAATAACTAGAATATAAATATTATAAATAATTTTTTTAACAGTGACATTTGTAGCTCAATTCTGAGCATAAATCTGCAGGCCAACCAAGATGATAAACCGACATGGACGCTGACGAAATCAGGTAACTTCTCAATCAAATCTATGTATAATTTTCTGAGAACAGTCAGTGTTGAAACCAATGCAAGACCAGAACGACTGGTTTTTTATTTGGAACATGAATACAATCCCACGCATAAAATTATTTTTATGGAAATGTTGTACGAGCAGTGTACCAGTTTAAGACAAAATTGGTAAGTTTATTGGAAACTCTTATTCCTGTATTAACTGTAATGAAAACGAAACCTTAGACCACGTGATGCTACATTGTACTTTCGCGAAAGCTATTTGGTTTAAATTTCAGGTCAGAACAGATCAGTTAATCACAGTGAATCAATGGATATCACAATGGAAAACTTTAAATGAACAAACTATCAATCTATACGCCAAAATACTATGGTTCATTTTGAAAGCAAGGTGCGAAAATTGTTTTTCAACGAATAAACAAAATCCTATACAAATGATAGAGAGGATCAACAATACCTCGACCACTCCACTCAAAATTGAGTCCTTTATTACTAACAAATGCAGGGTAACAACAAAGCAACAAACATGGAGACCTCCATCGACACCATTCTTGAAGTTAAACGTCGACGCTTCTTTTTCCACAATCACTAAACCGGCCGGGATAGGATGTATCATTCGAGATGAAGAGGCAAACTTTATCATAGCAGCAGCTGACTCAGTGAGATGCCAGAACGCGAAAGAATGCGAAAGCATGGCTATTCTCTCTAGTCTATTATGGGCCATACAGTTGAACGTCACTCACGTACACGTAGAAAGTGACAATCAAGCATTAATCCTTTTCATCAACGAAAACAGTGTAGGACTTTGCTGGCAATCCAAAAGAATCATGCAACAAGTGATGGACCTTAAAGACAAATTCGCAAGCTCCATCTTCACCTTTGTTCCTAGAGACTGCAATGTTCAGGCGGATGCTCTCGCGAAATGAGGTCGTCGTTGTGGTCAAAAGAAAATTTGGAATGTTGTACCCTCTTTTATTTCTTTTATTTCTGTTTTACATTAGAGACTTTTTATGCTTGGTTATTTAATGCTAGTTTCTTTCATCAAAAAAAAAAAAATTACCAACTAGCATTTTGTCTGTCACCATTTATGGCTAATGTATAACAAAAATAGATGACAGGGAAGAAAAGACTTTTGAAGTAGGATTTAAAAAAGAAAAAAATTGTTCGTTAAGTTTTACTATTAGAAATACGATTGTAGGAGCCAAATTAAAACTTTACGCAATATTGAGGTCAAAATTTATGTTGGTTATACATTAGGGGTCAAATTGAAATAAACTCTAAATGAAATCATGGTCTTTTAAACTAAGAAGTGGAAAACTTGACGCAGTGGGACTAGGGCTGGGAAAACGGTCCGGGAACCCGAGACCCGGCCCTATCCGCCCGGACCGTTGGGATCTGATGGCCGAAGTAAGCCCGAGCCGGGCTTACCCGGCCCGTTAAATCGGGTTATAGTGGGCGGGCCTCGGGTAAGGTCTCCTACCCGAGTCCCGGTCCGTTATACCCGCCCGTTACCCGTCCGACCGTTACCACCCGCTACCTGTCCGCCGGATAACCCGAGAAATCGTTTTTATGCTCTACTTAACTTCTGTTAACTTCTCTATTCTCAAATCTTTCCTCCCTCAAACCCTAGAGTTCTATCACTGTAAGTCTGCAACCATCTCAAGAACCTAGATATCCATCTCTCCCTTTCTCTCTCTAAAATTCCATCTAACACTATGGATGATAGCTGTGTTGTATAAGCCCAAACCCTTGAAAGGATATGAATGATCATGAATCTTTAAGGTGATATGAAAGGATTTGTTGACTTGAAAAGTCCATATTAAATCTTGGTGCTCAATAGATCATCTGGTTATATGAAAGTGAAGTTTAGTCTCTATAGATGTGTGAAAGGGTTTGTAGATCATGAATCTATAAGGTGAAATTTAATCACTGACCTTTTGAAGATGAGTCCTTTAGGTTTGATCTACTTTGAAGATGAATGTTTGAAATGAAATGAAAAGAAATCTCTTCTCAAGAAAAGAAATGAGTGATGAAATCGAATGGGAGGTTCTTGAAATTTCTTGAAGAGATGGAATCTCAATAATGATTGAAAGTGAAATGGAAACCTGATGTAGGTTTGAATGATTGATTTCAGAAGGGAGAAAGTTGGATCCCCACCATTTAGGGTTTTTCTCAGAAATTAGACGATTTAGGGTTTTAGAGTTTACACTTTTAATTAATAGTTTTTTTGACATAACCCGCGACCCGTCCGCCCGTGCCCGCTAGAGGCCGAGCGGGCTCGCGGGTAGAACCGGGCCGCGGGCACAAATATGTCAACATTTGTCCGGCCCGAAATGCCCGATAGCCCTATCGGACATGATACTCTCGAGCCCGATCCGCCCGAGTCCGAGACACAATTGTCCGAGCCCGACCGAACCCGCCCGATCCCACCCCTAAGTGGGACCTAAAATCTTTTACTACTTAGGTAGAATTTTCAATAATGAAAACCATTTTTTTTTGTTCAATGAAAATTTCTGTTGAGCCCAAACCTAGTAGAGTCTAATTATATGTTTCTTAGGGATATGAGTATAACTACCTTGTCTTCTCTGAAAATAAAATTGCAAGCCAGCTTTGCTAAAAAAATTTGGTTTTTGGTTATATTTTATATTACTAGGGTATATCCCGTGCCCTAGGTCACGGACAGTTGTACCAATCAAATGTAACGAAATTTTATTGTTATATTCTAGATACCCTCATTTTTTGTATTATTTTTTTTGTTTTCTTTTTCTTAAATTAGTTATTATTTTATTGAGAGAGCGAGATTAAAATTTTTTTTTAAACTCTTGAAAATTATTTTATTTATTTTTTTCTTAAATTAGATATTTTATTTCTAAGAAAGATACGGTTATTATTTTTTAAAAAGGTAACTTTATCTCTACGAAGGACTATATTTTAAATTTTGAGAAGGACTTCTAGACAATATCTTTTATTAAGAAAGGGTGTTTGTCCCAGTCAGCGTTTTCCCTTCTGTTTTATTATATAGATATTCTGGATACCCTCATTTTTTGTATTATTTTTTTTGTTTCCTTTTTCTTAAATTAGTTATCATTTTATTGAGAGAGAGAGATTTTAATTTCTTTTTTTAACTCTTGAAATTTATTTTGTTTCTTTTTTTCTTAAATTAGTTATTTTATTTCTAAGAAAGATACGGTTATTATTTTTTAAATAGGTAACTTTATCTCTACGAAAGACCATATTTTAAATTTTGAGAAAGACTTCTAGACAATATCTTTTATTAAGAAAAGGTGTTTGTCCCAGTCAGCGTTTTCCCTTCTGTTTTATTATATAGATATTCTGGATACCCTCATTTTTATATTATTTTTTTTTTGTTTCCTTTTTCTTAAATTAGTTATTATTTTATTGAGAGAGAGAGATTTTAATTTCTTTTTTTTAACTCTTGAAATTTATTTTGTTTCTTTTTTTTCTTAAATTAGTTATTTTATTTCTAAGAAAGATACGGTTATTATTTTTTTAATAGGTAACTTTATCTCTACGAAGGACTATATTTTAAATTTTGAGAAATTAAAATTTAAAATCTCTCTATCTCAATAATATTTATATTTTATTTTTTTGTATTACTTTTTTGTTTCTTTTATCTTCAATTAGTTATTCTTTTATTGAGAGAGAGAGAGAGAGAGATTTTAATTTTTTTTTTTATCCCTTGAAATTTATTTTGTTTCTTTTTTTCTTAAATTAGTTATTTTCTTACTAAGAAGGAAATGATTATCGTTTTTTAAATAGTAACTTTATTTCTACGAAGGACCATATTTTAAATTTTCAGAAGGACTTCTAGACACTATCCTTTATTAAAAAAGGATGTTTGTCCCAGTCATCGTTTTCCCTTCTGTTTTATATAATAGATAGTGCGAGAATTTAATCGAGATAAAACCCTGTGAGTTCTAGTGTACATGTGAGTTCTTTCCAATGCATCCCCACTGAAATCGCTTGTGCTTCTCCTTATTCATTGTTCCAGGACTTAGTGATGCTGGTGGGCGTCTTGATGAATGACAATGTGTTGTCGTGAATAATTAAGCATATGCCTACTGCTTCTTAATGGATTTGAAGGCTACATCCAGGTTTATCTTGTAGTGATATA
>BEHA01044643.1:0-33132 GCA_002897215.1 Eschscholzia californica subsp. californica | reverse complement strand
GGTGGTGGAGGTGGTGAAGTCTTATATTTCTCAAAGTCACTGGGGTCAAATTTGATTGACCAAGTGTTGTATTTTCCCCGACTCAAGATTGATTTTTTCTATCCAATTTTATATCTCGCAACCAAAATACTTTCCCCGATGTGATGGCCTTAGCTGACAGATGCCCTGAAGTAAACACAAAGAATTCTTATTAATTTGAGCCTCTGAAAACTCAGGACGGATCCTACCAAGTAGACATACACGATATACCCTATTTGCTATAATGGGTTATCAATGATAACAAGTTATACTCAATTTCAACAAAAAAAAGTTATACTCATAACCGACCTAGTTATTTTAATAAATAGGGTATCTTATAGACCAGAAACGTAATTACCAAATTACTTATACTCAATTTCAACAAAAAAAAAAGTTATACTCAATACTGAGTAATTCATTTTGAAATGAAATCTCTACACTTGTTTAGTTTGTGCTGATGTTGCTAATTTTCTATTCATGTTACTTAAAATTAATTCAAATTAATTAACAAATAATTTAGGAACACTACAAGGTAAAACGTTAAAAAACATAGTTGGCCAAAGAAAGTTTCTAGCAAAAGGTAGTTTTCTTTTAATGAGCAAAACATAATATTACTAAAAACTGCGTGAGACTGCTTATCAAGTTATCAGCTTATGGTTTCAACAAAAAAAAAAAAAAAAAAAAAAAGTTATCAGCTTATGGAAGAAGAGGGAGGAGGAGACGTAGAAAGCAATAAAACTTCAATTGTTGTAATTGTATTGAAAGCAAAGCTAAGACAGATGTTACCGATCATAAGAAAAAAATATTTGTTTTTTTGTTAAACATAAGAAAAATATTAGTATATAGAAAAGATAACCACCATCCACTTTATTCATTTATAGAGTCCGCAGGATCCTTTTCTTCTCTTCACAGTCCTTCATCTCTTACCTTAACTATTTATGGAATAGATAAGCCCCCATGCAATCCAACCAAAACTCTTGCTACATTATACTTGACTTATGACGAAAATACCTTTCACTGAATATTTGGTTTACTTAGACATTGAATTCCAGTTGTTTAGTAACTTTAGGACTACATCCCAAAATAAAAATTTGTATGTAATTGACTCCTATTCTCGATTTTCCGTCAAACGTGAGTAAAGTAGGTCGTGTCAACCATATGCATGGGTTTTTATATTATAAGTAACAAATCTAAACCTAACTAAGGACTAGACTTTGTACCTAACGATTATATACCTGAGACATTCTCTAATCTCTTTAATCAACCAAACTTACTAGACGACCAGATAGTATTGAGGTAAGCCTTTTTTATATGTTTCCGATCGGTAGCATATCTAATATATCTAGCCAGACGGGTTTAATCCGTCTCGGACTTCAGGTAGCCTATTTTCCTTCATAATTCTGGCTTGTTTGGATCGGGTTCTCGGACTAACTTCAAGTTCATAAACAGATCACTTTCTGTAAATAATGAAATTTGAGATCTTAGATTCTTATGCTGTCAGATTAGGATGAATTCATCGTATCTGAGAACCTATAAAAATAAGAGGAATGCGAAAGCACACGCGAACTAGGCGGTGCTTTACCTTGTGGCGGATGTCAGCAGTTGAAGTCCGCTTATCTCCAGCTCGTGAACTTAGCCGAGACAAGGGTATATGATAGCACCCAATTTTTCTGACTCGACAGTTGGATCTATGATTTATCATTCATGAATGTTGATAAGATATTTCCATTTAGCAGCACCTTAAGATGGCATAGCCTTAAAGTGAACGGCGAGTTTCAAACGAGGAAAGGCTTACGAGGATTTTCAGTCCTATGCTCTACTAGTTGAGCTATCCCGACCCTTCCCGAGGCATCACCCCGATCCTACTATACTAGAGAGCTTGGGTCTATGTCAATTCAAGATCTCAACTCACGAGAATAAAAAAGCATTACAAAGTCTTACCCAGACCCTGTTTGGAATCTTCACTTAATAGGTATTTGATGGAAAAATCGAGAATGAGAGTCAACTCTAAAACTATTTTTGTTTTGGGATGTAGTCCTAATATCAGAAAATAGTTGTGATCAATATCTAAATAACCTAAAGGGGCGACTAAAGGCCGACCCCAGATAGTTTTAAGAAAACCTCCAAAAATCCTAATTGTCAAATGTCAATTAAGATTCTCTTTCCTTAGTGTCAAAATAAAGACACTCTTATATTTTTTTGACTCCAACGGAGATCTCTAAAATAACTATTCAATACAAAAGTCACTCTTAAATTCAATAGCAGAAAAGTACTTAAAAATATAATTTTTCACAATTTTAAACTTTGGAGTGACACTTAGAAAAACTCAATAAGGCTCTCTCTTGAGAGGCTTTATAATAAATGCTTCTACATCATCATGAAGTGTCTAATAGAGTGTTTCATTAGAGAATGTTTTTTAACATAAACTTTTAAAATCTTAAGTGACATTCTAAATTTTAGAGTTGGAGTGTCCCATTGAAGATGATGTAACGAAAAGATGTTCCCTTTCATTGCTTTCTAAAGTAAACCGTGAAATCCATTCAGAACAATGGAGTCTCATGGTTGAAGGGGTATACCATCTCCATTCACCATTTCTGAAATCTCGAACTTATTTTCAAATTTAAGAAAATTTCTAGCAATATACGCAAATAACGAAAAAACTGAAATATTAAGTCCTTTTGGTCTGCATGCATGGACTAAGAACACATTAAGAAATTAGATTGGGTTTACCCCACATTGATTGCATTATGGAATAAAAATCTTCATGTGTTGCTTGGTAATAGTCGTTCGGGAGTGCTACATGTACAAGATCCTTGACAAAATTTGTGACTTAATGACTCTTTTTCACTAAAAGACAAAAATTGATCAAAGTTTTTCAAAGTTTGATTTTGATCGGGACCGTTCAAATGACATTTTGTCAAGAATCTTGTCAAATTCTTTCTACATTTAGCATTTCCTATAATCGTTATAGAACAAAAACTGTAAATGTCAAGTCGAATTTCCAAATTGCCAATTTTTGGCACATGCCATCTCCATCATATTTTCCAACATGAAGACATGTATGGAAGAACGGAGATAGGTTAAAACAAGGGTTAGTGGAAGATAGGCCCAAAATAAAATAAAATAAAATAAAATATTATAGATTTAAATTCCAAACTTAATAAAAATAAATAATAAATATTTTATTTTGAATTTTTGATGATTTTTCTTGATGCAAATACACAAATGCATCACTAATGTGTTAATTGTTTAATGAATGTGTAAATATGTGTAGGAACAAGTTTTTTTAGGCAACACAAATAAAGTTACAGGAAATTAAATGCTTTAGAGTTATTTATTGTTTTGTTTAGGGTTAATACTGTTATGACGCCCAATTTGTGACTAACTCGCCGTTTTCGCCCCCATAAGTGTCTTGTAGTTCAATTTGGCTCCAAGGCCAAAAAAATTTCAACTTTTTATGGAAATGCCCTTGGAGACCGAAATGGAATTAATTTCCAAATTTCTAAAAAACAATAAAGGCCACTTCATCCCTTATATCTTTCCACTCTATCACATCTCACCTCCATCTCATTTCTCCCTCTCTCCACCTCATCATGTTTCCCGACAAAGATCGTTGGCGGGTAAAAAAAATTCGGTGACCTTGAAACTTTAATTCTTTTTTATTTTTAATTTCTCTTTCTTCGTTTTTTTTCTTCTCTTTCTTGTTTCTCTTTCTTTCTGTTCTTTCGTTTCTTTCTTTCTTCTTCTCTCAACTCTAAAGTTTGTAAAATTCTCAACCCCAAGATCTAGTTTAGGTTTCTCCAAACCTAGATTCGGTTTGAGGAAACCAAAACCAGATAAGCTTCAACTAACTATTGAAGCTGCAATTCAAGCTTCAATGAACTGTTGAGGCTTCAACGAATCTGGTTAGGGAAACCCAAACCAGATTCTAGAGTTTGGAATTTTACCAAACCCTAAAGTAGATAGAGAAAGAAAGAAAGAGAAGGAAAAAAAAGGAAGAAAAAGAAAGAGGAAGAAGGGAAATAATAAAAATTAAAGTTTGATTGTCATCTGAAACTTTTGTCCGGCTAACTACCTTCGCTAGAGAAGATGGTGAGGTCGAGAGATGAAATAGAAGTGAGATGTGATGAAGTGGGGGAAAGATATAAGGGAGGAGGTGGCCTTTATTTTTCTTAAAAAAATTAGGAATTACTTCCATCTTGGCCCCAAGGGCATACCCGAAATAACCCAATTTTTAACACTTGGGAGCAAAAATCGAACTGCCAAACACTTAAAAGGGCTAAAACGGCGGGTTGGTCACAAATTAAAGGGCCAAACAAGGATTAACCATTTTGTTAGTCATGCCAAAATCATTTGGTTGGTGAACCCCAAAATATGCGTCATACAAAAATTAATTTGTATAGTGTATCCAAAAATTTGTAAACACTTAGATTTTTGTAAATTTTATGTTAACATTGGACTTAGGGTGCTACTCATGCCCATTTTGTGGTTCTTTGGACCAAAATTTTTGAAAGAAAGGTTGGCAAGGGAAGAGTAAAACACACTCATGCAGTTTCTATTAAAATCTGAATCAAACAGAAGTAGGTGCCATCCTGTCGCATTGGATAAGGAAACTCCAAATTGTACTCATTCATAAAAGTCAGTTGGAACAATCAGACATGGGGTTGTATTCTAGTGTGCTGGAAGACACGGTTAAGGGTATACCAAACTGATGAAATACACAGATCACAGATGTACCATCACTTTCTGATTTCTAACTCCTACTTTGCTTGGTCAAGTTGGAAATGAATGTCCCACCGGACGCTTTTGTTGGGAACTAGGTTCTATTTGAGCCGGTTCCCACATGTGAATTATGATTAAATTTTAATTGATTCTTATGACTATTAAGGAAAATTTTCGGGGCATAAGAACTTAGTCAATCAAGATCGCCTTTGGGGCACATTTATTTTCTGCCCAGAAATTTACCTAGTTAGTTTCTTGCCCCATAATCTTCATCTTCACCGTAACCCCAAAATTATCTTCACCGTAACCCCAAAATTTCTGACCACCACAACTTCCGGCCGTATCACCACCACCATTTTCATCTTCATAATAATTTCAGCTCTCTCTCCCCTTCTTCTTTCTTTTTCCCTTCTTCTCTTATTTCAATTATTCTGTTAATACACCCGATAAAACAAGCATCAAATCCTTCAACCTATCAAAATCAACAAATTTATAATTCATATTAATATCCTCATATGCACCCAACCAGTAGAAGTATCATCCAAAACTCGATTTTAATCACCGACTTTACATCCAGAAACCCTAGTTTTTTTTTTTCTATGAAAGATTACTAATTTAACAAAGCAATGAAATAAGATAAGTAAAATTATCAATCTACTACTACAAAAATTGGGATAAATTATAAATATAAATGACCAAGATAGGTAATTATAGGGTTTTAGATAGACAGGAGTTAAAAAGGTAAATAACAAGTAAAACAAAGGGGATTTATAAGTTTAGTAGTTGAGTGGTAGAGATAAACAGATTAGGGTTTGTGAATGTAGTATTTGATTTATTATCCGGGTAGAGTTTTAGACCGTAAAAACACAAAAATTTGACTGAAGAACGAACTTGATGAGAGAGAAATAATGGTGGTGGATTGGCATGTCGTAAGATTCGACGGTGTTTCAACTCAACTGTGCCTTTTCTATCTCTTATTCGCCTTTTCTGTTGATATTCTTCTTTACGAACTTTGAAGCTTCCACTCACTCACTGACGTCTGGTTTAGAGAGAGAAAGTTGTTTTTTGAGAAATTGACAACGATCTGCGTTAGTCGTTACAAAGGCAATAAGACATTAATACATCATGAACATGTGATAAGTACGATAACCGCCTAAGTTAGACCATTAATGAAGGAGGCCTAAAACCCAACAACATGAAAAAGGCCTAAAGCCCGACAAAGTTACTACAATATTTATACCTTTAATAACCAAATTTTGGGGTTGAGGTGAAGATTAAGATTATGAGGCAAGATACTAAGTAAGTAAACTCTTGGGCTAGAAAATAAATGTGCCCCTACTAAGTCTTTATACCCGAGAGATATTTCTTTATGTCCCAAAGTTGCGGCCTAATTTTTTTATAGACACATTGTTCGAAATATATATTTAATAAAGGTGGGTTTTGGTAAGATTCCCCATAAATCTAGCAAGGTTGACAAATAAAATACTTTATACAGAATTTCTTTTAAGTTATTGGCGATTATTTCCTTCACAATCTCAACCTTGAGAGGGGCGTCAATAACACTTTGAGGGGCGCCTTTAAAGCTACCGTATAAAAAATTGGAAATCTTATATGAACAAAAATCGTATAGGGATATAAATTTTGTTGTACTTAAACTGATATCCCTAAAGGATTTATTTTTTAAGATAAGTCCATCCCCCACTGATTGGTGGGAATCGATCCCGACTGGTCGATCCTGGACTCTAACTTCATCGAATCGGTCAGCTCAGACATAAAATGTTGGTGACGACCTATTTACTCGGGCGGTCTCTGGCTGCCACTTTCAAGAATTGTTTGTCCATTGACCATTCAAGACTATTCATTTTACGGGCAGGTTGGGCACCGTACGGACTTGCACTGGGCTTTCCAATAAAAATATACAGAAACTTATAACTTCATTTACATTACTGATGGCGTCAAAAATTGGCAATCTGATATCAGACAGAACGATGAGACCGTGATGCTGGATCCCGCTACAATCCATTATGCACCCCCGCTCTTGATCCTTCGAAATTGGAGGGAAAACCTTCAAAAAGCTCGAAACCTCTTCGACGCTCAAGACAATCAGATTGCCCTTGTAGTTAAAGAATCGATTGTTGAGTAAACCATGGAGTTTGTACCTTCTTTGAGGCGAGTTGATCACCTTTGATAGGTTGCTTTGGTCGACAGTGAAGGAGTTGAAGGAGATGTCCTTCGACCAAGGTGACAATGCGAACAATTTGTCAAATAGGACAATTGATGGAGAAGATCATCAAGTCCGGTTGATTTAGGAGTCGTGGAGTTTAAGCTAGAAACCAACCACGATCGTCGAATTACGAAGTAATTCGCGGCTAACTTCGACCGGATCCTATAACGGGTTACACACAAAAGTGTCAATTTGATCTATGATATGACTAGTGGGAGTGAGATATAATAATGGGAGTGTCCCATAAATATATCTCATAGGCCTAAAGAGAAATTAGGCAAAGATAGTACAAACAACCCAAAAATGGGGTTTTGGGCTTAAACCGATTCGGGCACTTTTAGGGCTCGGATTAGGCTGATTTTTGGAGGGACGTTTCCTTATGTTATGAAAATTAAATCTGCCAATTTTGGCTGGATTTGGACGTCATATCTTTAGGGAATTGAGAAAATATCAACTAGTTGCTATTTTCGACAATGTCCCTAAATCTTATTCTAAAGGGTGTTTTAGGAAACTTTTAAGGAGATGTATTCTCATTAGGGTTCTATATAAACACTCTTAGGGCAGAGAAAAAGGTGTGAAATTTCTCTCTAAGCTTTCTTACTCTACCACATCAAGTAGAGAGGAGAAAGTGAGCTAATTCCCATTACTATCTATTTAGTCAAAGAGGAAAGGTGTTCTTCTTCCAACCACCATTGGTGTGCTAGCTAACAACAATGTGGGAGATCAATTTGATTGCTCGTGTCTCAAGTAGAGGAGCTACGTTTGAAGCTCTTGATCTTCTCAAAAGAAATTGGAAATGTTCAAGGGAAAAACTAGCGAATAAGGTATTCATCTTCAAGTTTTGCTTAATATTATTATGGGCGTATGCATGTGATCCTGGGAATACTAATGTAGACATTAGATGTCTTATTTCCGCCATTGACATTAGTATAAGGGTGTGAAACCCAACAGACAGTTGATAAGCTATGTGATTGAGGCAGTTAAGATCAACTGTGTTGGATTGACACTACTATTTCGTAGTTAGAAGATATTAGCTTATGTTTGGCGCGCGAAAATGGAATGTGATTCCTGAGAATCACATTCTCGTAACGCGATTCCTGGGAATGAGATTACTGTAGTTTGGTGTTTGGTTTGACCAGGAATGGGAATTTGGTTCCTGACATATTCCTAATTAGATGTTTGGTTCGTATAGGAATATGAATGTAAATATTTATAAAAGTTCACTTTTACCCTTACTTGAACTACATAAAATACACATCAATTTTTTTTTTTTTTTGTGCATAAAATATACACATCAACTTTGTTATATATTAAAATCAATATTATTTTTTCAATTCGTAGATATGAAATAATAACACTATACATCAAAGGGTTAGAATTTAAAGATAATAAAAAAAATGTCTTAATAAAAATTTATCTAAAATAAAATTTTATTCGTAAACCGAAATAAAAATTTATCTAAAATTAAATTTTGTTCATAAATATAAGTAGTACTTATTAATACCAAATCCTACAAAAAATTAAAATTGGTAATTCAATATTTTGTTAAGGATATATTTGTCAATAAATATTAATATTAGTGATTCCGGGGGAACGAGAATCACAAACCCACCTCCCCCCTGGGTTTTCTATTACCCCTTTTTGAGGGAATCACATTCCCGGATCCACACCATTCCCGTAAGCCAAACAATGATCTGGAATGTGATTCCCGGGAATCACATTCCATTCCCACGCCAAACATGGCCTTAGGGTTTCCCTTCGAGGTTATCTCATACCTTTGGTATTTAGGAGTTCCACTATTTTAGGATCATTGGTAGATATGTTTTTGAGTTACTAGATTCTTTAGGAGATGTTTAGTCCTAGAAAGCCTCTTAAAACCCAAGTTAGTTAAATATATACTTAAGATCCTCAGTAACTAGGATCTTTGATTAGATTTTGGATTAAGTCAATAAGCTTTAGGCACGCTTCTACCTCTCCATGTTTCAGGGTTAAGGTATCAGTCCTGCTTACGTGAACTCCCCTAGCCTTCTCGTAAATCCAAGGGCAGACATGGTAGTATTTGACTTGGGCAGGGCTTAAGGTGGCTAAGACAATCGTACTGACCCCCAGTTCTGGGCTTAAATGCTAGACCTCCCGATAACCTCATTGTTGACTTGATGCGTGTTAACTAGCGAGCTTTCGGTATTTTCTTGACTCATTGGTCTGAGTCAAACCATTAAATCAAAACACATATAATCATAGCATTTATCAAATTTCATCTCATAATCGACACACTAAAGTTAGCTAAACATGGTGAACAAATAATAAATGAAAATAAGATGATGAGAGATTCCCCCTTATCCGTTATAGTGTGAGGTTAAGATCGTCGGAAAATGTTGATCTTTAAGGTGTTGCCGATCTCCTCTTAGCAGAATGTTGGTTCCCTTTAGAATTACAAATTAAGTGGGTATCCCCGAGTAAACATCAGAGGTCCCCATAGCAATCACCACCATCTTCTCCATATTAAGAACATCCACCATTAAAGCTTCACTCAAGCTTTCTCTTTCTAGAAATTTTAGCTCAAAATCAAATCAAACACAAGGGGTAGCGAGACAATAGCATGAGGGATAAAAGCCCAAAGGTTTCCGGCCAAGAAGGTGGTCGGAAACCCTAGAAAAATCCGATCAAAACTTAAGGGGTTCCGGCCAAAAGAAGTCCGACCAAGAATGGTTGCTGTCCGAGCTCCTACAACCGTTCCGAGCTACTAATAACGACCCAACCTCCTGTCCCGTGCAGATCTGAGCGTCCCGAGCAAGAAGAATAGAACCCGAGCAACTACAACTTAAAACCGACTGCTGCTCGGCTGTTCCAGCCGGAAACAATGTTGTCCCGAGTTGTTGCAAGTGATGAAGACCGTCCCGTGCAAGATGGTTGTTGGTCGCGTCCCATTAGGTCGTCCCTTGCTCAGATTTCCTTACTGGAGCTGCTACTCGGCCGACCAAATCCCAAGCCGGCCTAGTGTGTTGGCCGGCTTATGCTTTGGTCGGCCCTCCTCCTTCTTCCTTCTCTCTTCTCTACCAAGCAGCTCAAACCCTAGTAACCTCAAGAACCCCCTCATGTTCTCTTTCCTTTGATCCTCAAATCAGACTTAGGTCCCGTTTGGTTCAGCTTAAAAAAAGCTAAAAGCCAGCTTTTAGCATATTTTAAGCGCTTATTGAAAACTTTGCGCGTTTGGTTCAAAAAAGTTGTAGCTTATTTTAAGCTAGAAAAGCCCATTTCCCCAAAAAGCAGAAGCCACAATTTTGTGGTGTTTTTATAGTTGCTTATTAAAAGCTAGCTATGAAAATAAAATAAATAATTCTTTTTGTCACCATCAATAAACATCCACCACCATCACAACCACCCCACCACCTCAGCCACCACAATCACTCCACCACCTCTGACCATCACCCCACCACCTCTGCCACCATTCCACCACCATCACTAACACTTCACCACTTCCATACCACCTCCATCGCAACTCCATCACCACCACTTTCGCCGCAACTCCACCACCACAACTATTCCACAACCATCAATTTTTTTTACAACCACTCCGCCACCTTCGCCACCACTCTACCACCATCACGGACGCTTCACCATCTCCCCCGCGACTCCACGACCTCCGGCGTAACTTCACCTTCGGTGCAACTCCACCACAACCATTCCACAACCACTTCACCATCGTCGCCACAAATCGACCACTCCACCACCACACTATGCCACCTCCACCAATACCATTTCACTATAGGCGTTACAACTTTACCCCCTAACCACCAACACCCCCTCTATTCTACAACCAACATCACTACCATAACTCCGCCACCATTAAGCACCACCATAACACGCCCACCACTATTGAGCATATCGTCACTACATAAGATTGAAATTTTGATCTTTATGTGTTTATGAAAATTAAAAAATTTCTATTATTTTATTTTATTTTAATATATATATATATATATAATTTTTTTTAAATTAATATAATGATATAAGCATATTGTTTAATAACTACAATACGAAGTTTACCTTTTTTTTTACCAAATGTCATATCCTTGCATTTTAAGATACAAAAACACTTTTTATGTAGCATACCAAACGACTCAAATAGATTTTTAAAAGCTCTTTTATTTATGGACTTATAAAAAAGCTCATAATATAAGCGATGTGTACCCAAATGAGGCCTTAGAATAGAAGATGACCACCAAAGACTTTTTCAACCCCTCAAACATTAGTAAACTTATACTCTTTTGACTTGGACCAAAAGGGGTGCCCATAAAGTATCTCTTTTTCTTCTTCTTTAGGTTTTGGGCTTTGAGTTGGACTTGGGCTTTGCTTTAGAAACAAGGAAGGTGCCTTCATCTTGTCTTTACATTTATAACTAAGGGGGTGCCTTCAGCTTCTTCTCTACCAATATAGTCCAAGAAACGACTTCGGCTTATATCTTTCATAATTTCTCCGTCCGAACTCTGAATTGACTTCCGTTTTCACTGTCGGACTCGCCATTGACCCCACTTGTCATTTGACTTCTCATTTTAACCAAAATAACCCTAGTGCTATTTTCTTCCCTTCAGTTGCATGAGATGAAAATGTAATGTTTTGCTCTGTTTTATTCCAAACTCGTGCTTAGCTTCATGTTTGTCACCTATCATGAAAACATGCATAAGTTATTAGAAATAACACCTGAAACGAACTAGTATTCTAAGTTAGTCTCATCAAATGTGAAATCACAGACACCTCAAGAATCTGATTGAGGAACTCGTGAGAAAGGAGAGTTAGATAAATACATCAAACGAGTTACGAATACAATAATAAGAGACGGACCCAAAGAACAGACGAAAATAATAGGCGAGATCAACACCATAGCGGGAGGACCATCCCTTAGTGAACAACAAAGATATGCCAATGAGGCAAAAACACCACCGACTTTATTCATCAAACGGGAAGCACAACTCGTAGTGTTCATGGATGACGACCTGATAGGAGTAATCACTCCACACACCGCCCGCTGGTGATAAAAGTCGTGATAGCCAACTGGAACGTTGGATGAATTCTGGTCGATACAGGCAGCTCGGCGGAAGTCATGAGCAGAACATGCTTCAAAAAACTCGGGGTAAGTTCTCAATACCTTAAACCTTACAAATCTTGCCTGACATGGTTCGGGAACAATCAAGTCCAAACCGATGAGATCATATCTGATGAGACATGAAAATGTCCCGTCTGAATCTCTTAACTCGGGTTAGTTAGTCCAGTTCGAGCGGTTACTCTGATGATTTGTTTGATTTTCCTTATCAGGTGTCTTTTATGGAGTTCAGCGAGAAAAAACAGTTAAAACAGGAGAAATACGCACGAGGGGTATTTTAGTCATTTATTGAGTCTAGTGATTTGTCCACGTCTGCATTTGGATGAGGAGTAGTGCCCAAGATGAATCCAACAGCGAAGACGGAAGTCGAATCGGAGTCCGGTTGAACAAAATACTCAAGGTCAAAGTTGGCGTCAAATTGAAGTCAACCTTAGTTTTCAAAGACACGTGGCCATCAACCATTGGAGAGGTATATTCTCGGTTTAGTGGTGGGCGCAATGGTTGTGTCCGGACCAACTACAGGGTCTGATCCCGTGTACTGCAACGCAAGATAGTTCGATGTTCCCTAAAGATCTAACGGCTGACTTTTCTGTACGCACGTGTCCTCATCCGCGGGGTGCAATGCAGCCGGTTTTCAATGCTCCACGCTACACCACATTGTACACCCTTGCGCCAGCTGTTCCTCAAGGACGGGTCACGGGATTGTTTAGGTTGTCCGCTAAAGTAGTCCCGGACGTAAGTTAATACGATACTCCACCAGGATCCGACGGCCACCATAATTCAGCAATACGTGGCTCCATGTGAACGTGCGCTACACCATTTTGTTGGCTACCCGCGAAGCACAGAATCGTCCGTCCCCTAACAGTACGTGAAATGCCTTCCCTCTATCCTCTCCTCCTATTTCTCAAATCCCTTATCAAATTCAAATCGAAAACAGAAAGTGGAATTAGAGAGGGAAACCGAGAGAGAAGGATGGGAAGATCTTAGAAAAAAATCTTAACCGAAAGGAAGAAGAAAGTTGACCGAGTAATACCAACAGAGAGAGAAACCGAAGCTGGGATAAGATGGAATAAGAGATTTGAATTGATTTTTTGGGGGGTCTATATAAGAAAGAAGATTACAGAGAGAGGGATATACGGGTTTTGATAGAACAATAGAGAGTTGATAGAAGAGAACAGGGAGGAGCTAAATAATCACGGTTTTGGGAAAGAGAACAGTAGAGAGAGAGAGAGGTTTTGATTATTTCTGTTTTTCTTTTCTTTATTTTTGATTGTACTCTCTTTATTCGTGAGAGATAGAGAGATTACAGAGGGATTAAGAAGAAAGATATTGTAGAGAGAGAGAGAGAGAGAAAAAAAAACAGAACAGAGGCTCGGTTTTGAATATCTATTCCATTTTGTTTTTGATTTCTCTTTCTTTTTGTTTCCTGTTTAGCGAGAGAGAAAGAGATAACATAGAGAGAGAGATTAAAGTAAGAGATAAAGAGAGAAACGGGAGGTTAGAGAGAGAAAGAAAGTTGAAGAAGATGAGAACATAAATTTCCCAGAGGGAATCCATTTCTGGGAAGACGAGAAAATTGTTTTCCCAGAGGGTGCGTTTGGCAGAATTCTTGGAAAAACAGAAGGAAATCACTTCCTTAAGGCTCTGTTTGGCTGCAGAATCAGTAAGAAGCTCAATTTTTCTACTTTTCTCCCACATTCTATATAGTTAAACTTCCATCCTTTATCATGAGTAGCTAAATCTTATCTATCTAGGGTTTTAGATGAAGTCCATAATGAGAATGTTATCGTTTTGATTTATATGCAAGTCAATTTTTAGATTAAATCTTCATATCTTTTAAAGTTCTTATTGATTTTAATGACAACATCTTCCGGTTTCTAGAACGTTCATGTAATAGAACCCGAGTAAAATAAAGAACTTAGTTGATTAATGCAAATACATCGTCTTTAGGATTATCATGTGGACGGATTCGAAAACCCCAGGTTCCCCTTTTCTGAATATCAACTTATTTGTTTTCTTTTGAGTTATATTTGCTATTCCTTTTTATTTGAATCATATTACCAATCAAACCACTTTTGAAAATCACAATAGTTTTAAGATTAAATTGAGTTTGACTTAGTCTCTGAGGAACGAACCGGTCTTACCGGGTTATTACTTGACGCCCGTATACTTGCGGGTGGCGACCTTTTAGGGTAACCTTTTAGGCCCATCAAGTTTTTGGCGCCGCTGCCGGGGATTGAATTTTTAGTCCTTATTTCAAAAATTCAAAAGGGTTCAAAATTTTTAATTTTTGGATGAGTCTAGTTGTTTTTGCTTGTTAATAGTTATAGAGTCTAGTTGGTTGAACTATGCTTTTGCTAAAGGTTTTTCCATGATTTCGAGTCTTGAAGTTGTTTGTGCACTAGCCATGTGAGTGTTAGATAGGTGAAGACTAGACTTTTCTAAGAGAACTTAATCGATCATTAGTGTAGACTTAACCCATGTGAGATTCTGAGCCTTTCCTTTTGCTTTGAGTGATCTCTTCTGAGCTAATTCTGAGTAGAATGAAGAGCTACTCAACCTCGCAATATTCATTAGAACTCAGTTGATCTCTTGAGTTCAAATTTTACAACCACTAGGGATGTCATCAGGAATGCAAACCTTCTCTTGTAGTCTGAGAAACTTGAAAACAGTGTCAACTAGAGGAAGATAGGAACGCCATCATTATTTAGAACCCTGAGAATAAGGCATGAAGCAAAGTGAATAGAAATTTACCCAAGGAAAGAATAATGTGAAGAAAGTATGTTATGTATTTTGAGTTTTATTACCAGAGTCAGTAGCAAAAAAAAATGAAAGAAAAAAGTGTTTGTCTAGTTTTGTTTGAGTGTTTATCCCTTGAAGTAGTTCTTGAAGATTTGAAGACGTCGAGTTCTCAGGAGTTCTAGTCAGATCCTCATTAGTGTCTATCTACCTCTAGGAAGCATTATTAGATAGTAGATCAGATGAGAAGAGTTGGTTAGCTTCCCCATTCCATATTAGTGGTTGTTTCCTTCTTTGAGATCAGTCGTCCACAAAATTTTAGTCCGTCTTTTTCATGTGTTGAGTTTTCCTTCATATTCATACTAACACATAGAGTGAACCATTCTTGAGTGACTTTGATTTTTGAGTGTATGACCGTGAGGCAGTAGTCGAGGCGAAATGTATCGGGACGGTAATCGAGGTCTTGTCTTTTTAGAACCGAAATGATACTTATATTGGCTGGTCACGTGCACTTCGAGTCTTGATTACTAGTGAAAAGATTTTTAGCGTTTGTATGGTTCGATTGATTTGGATTTCATTTCTTTTAACTTTCGAAAATCTACCGGATGAAGATTTTTAGTCCACATCCTATTTAGACCCTTTTGCATTTTTGATTTTTGAATTTTGTGGGTATATTCAGTGCAAACCCTCACGAGACAAAACTCGTCCTCTTGGGTAACCTAGAGGTTTAACGGCTTGTTGCACGGGCTAAGTGCAATCGTGATTCCCTACGAAAATGGTGAAATGGGTTTAGTTTTATTTATCTGTTTTGCTCGAGGACTAGCAAAATCTAAGTTTGGGGATGTTTGATGAGACATGAAAATGTCCCGTCTGAATCTCTTAACTCGGGTTAGTTAGTCCAGTTCGAGCGGTTACTCTGATGATTTGTTTGATTTTCCTTCTCAGGTGTCTTTTATGGAGTTCAGCGAGAAAAAAAACAGTTAAAATAGGAGAAAGACGCACGAGGGGTATTTTGGTCATTTATTGAGTCTGGTGATTTGTCCACGTCTGCATTCGGATGAGGAGTAGACCCCTAGACGAATCCAACGGCGAAGACGGAAGTCGAATCGGAGTCCGGTTGAACAAAGTACTCAAGGTCAAAGTTGGCGTCAAATTGAAGTCAACCTTCGTTTTCAAAGACACGTGGCCATCAACCATTGGAGAGGTATATTATCGGTTTAGTGGTAGGCGCAATGGTTGTGTCGGGACCAACTACAGGGTCTGATCCTGTGTACTGCAACACAAGATAGTTCGATGTTCCCAAAAGATCTAACGACTGACTTTTCTGTACGCACGTGTCCTCATCCGCGGGGTGCAATGCAGCCGGTTTTCGATGCTCCACGTTACACCACATTGTACACCCTTGCGCCAGCTATTCCTCAAGGACGGGTCACGGGATTGTTTAGGTTGTCCGCTAAAGTAGTCCCGGACGTAAGTTAATACGGTACTCCACCAGGATCCGACGGCCACCATAATTCAGCAATACGTGGCTCCATGTGAACGTGCGCTACACCATTTTGTTGGCTACCCGCGAAGCACAGAATCGTCCGTCCCCTAACAGTACGTGAAATGCCTTCCCTCTATCCTCTCCTCCTATTTCTCAAATCCCTTATCAAATTCAAATCGAAAACAGAAAGTGGAATTAGAGAGGGAAACCGAGAGAGAAGGATGGGAAGATCTTAGAAAAAAATCTTAACCGAAAGGAAGAAGAAAGTTGACCGAGTAATACCAACAGAGAGAGAAATCGAAGCTGGGATAAGATGGAATAAGAGATTTGAATTGATTTTTTGGGGGGTCTATATAAGAAAGAAGATTACAGAGAGAGGGATTTACGGGTTTTGATAGAACAATAGAGAGTTGATAGAAGAGAACAGGGAGGAGCTAAATAATCACGGTTTTGGGAAAGAGAACAGTAGAGAGAGAGAGAGGTTTTGATTATTTCTATTTTTCTTTTCTTTATTTTTTATTGTACTCTCTTTATTCGTGAGAGATAGAGAGATTGCAGAGGGATTAAGAAGAGAGATGTTGTAGAGAGAGAGAAACAGAACAGAGACTCGGTTTTGAATATCTACTCCATTTTGTTTTTGATTTCTCTTTCTTTTTGTTTCCTGTTTAGCGAGAGAGAAAGAGATAACATAGAGAGAGAGATTAAAGTAAGAGATAAAGAGAGAAACAGGAGGTTAGAGAGAGAAAGAAAGTTGAAGAAGATGAGAAAATAAATTTCCCAGAGGGAATCCATTTCCGGGAAGACGAGAAAATCGTTTTCCCAGAGCGTGCGTTTGGCAGAATTCTTGGAAAAACAGAAGGAAATCACTTCCTTAAGGCTCTGTTTGGCTGCAGAATCAGTAAGAAGCTCAATTTTTCTACTTTTCTCCCACATTCTATATAGTTAAACTTCCATCCTTTATCATGAGTAGCTAAATCTTATCTATCTAGGGTTTTAGATGAAGTCCATAATGAGAATGTTATCGTTTTGATTTATATGCAAGTCAATTTTTAGATTAAATCTTCATATCTTTTAAAGTTCTTATTGATTTTAATGACAACATCTTCCGGATTGTAGAACGTTCATGTAATAGAACCCGAGTAAAACAAAGAACTTAGTTGATTAATGCAAATGCATCGTCTTTAGGATTATCATGTGGACGGATTCGAAAACCCTAGGTTCCCCTTTTCTGAATATCAACTTATTTGTTTTCTTTTGAGTTATATTTGCTATTCCTTTTTATTTGAATCATATTACTAATCAAACCACTTTTGAAAATCACAATAGTTTTAAGATTAAATTGAGTTTGACTTAGTCTCTGAGGAACGAACCGGTCTTACCGAGTTATTACTTGACGCCCGTATACTTGCGGGTGGCGACCTTTTAGGGTAACCTTTTGGGCCCATCAAGTTTTTGGCGCCGCTGCCGGGGACTTAGTTTAAATTTGATCTAATTTTATTTCTATTTTTGGTAAGTTTAAATTTTTGGACACTTTTACTTGCTTTTCCGTTTTTGGTGTAGAAAAAAACACTAAGGAGCAAAGGAGAAGGCGCAACAAGGAGAGGAGCTCAATAAGAAGGATTTACAATTTTTCTTATTTTTTATTTTTTATTTTATTTTTTTGGTGAGAGAGAGACTTTTAGATTTTCTAGTTTTATTTTTTTTTATTTTTTTTTTAAGTTTTGACCCTAAATTGGAAGGGCTTAATTAAATTGTAACCGAAAACCAAAACGAAGCCTCGGGTTGGAACACTCGCGGGTCATCCACAAAGGTCATCGCCCGTCTTGAACGGGAGGTAAATTTCTTGAACACCCACGAATCTCCTGTCAGTGGTATTTGTGTGAATTCGTGTGCTTAATTGCTGTGACCGAACTGTTTAGGGTAATCATTCTAGTAAGGGCACTAACCCAGTTACAAGATAGGAGACGGATTTCATCACCGTTCTCTTGCCCACATAGGTAACAACATTCACGATCCTAAACCTCACCTAAAAAGCTAAAATCTGATTTAGACATTAGCCCCTAAGATCTCGAGCTCATAGGATCTTTGAAACGATTCAGGGACTTAATATTTATTTGGGCATTCCTAAAGGGAAAGTTCACTCAACTCTTTATAAGGTCGCCTCGAGAAGAGGAAACGTTACCAGGTTGGACGGCTATCACAACGTTTATCGTTGGTCGTCTCCAGGAGTTGTGTGATCGTAGTACTTGGACGGAGTAACTCTCATAAACATTATAGTTCAAGCTTCGTTACGAAGTGGGAGCTGTCTAGATTTGTAGGGTGAATCTGACAAACCTGTCTATTGTCTAGATTTTGTTTAGGTTGCTTGGTGGAGTCAGCCTGATTGTGTTTGCTTTCCTATAGGTTCCTCGTAGTGATTCTTTGGTTCGAATATCCTTGGTCGTTGGGCTCTAGTTTATGCCCAATAGATATCGTGATAAGAGAGGTCATTGGGCTCTAGTTTATGACAACATCTTCCGGATTTTAGAACGTTCATAGAACCCGAGTAAAACAAAGAACTTAGTTGATTAATGCAAATACATCGTCTTTAGGATTATCATGTGGACGGATTCGAAAACCCTAGGTTCCCCTTTTCTGAATATCAACTTATTTGTTTTCTTTTGAGTTATATTTTCTATTCCTTTTTATTTGAATCATATTACCAATCAAACCACTTTTGAAAATCACAATAGTTTTAAGATTAAATTGAGTTTGACTTAGTCTCTGAGGAACGAACCGGTCTTACCGGGTTATTACTTGACGCCCGTATACTTGCAGGTGGCGACCTTTTAGGGTAACCTTTTAGGCCCATCAATATCCCTATCCATGGCCATCAGAGACGGAGTAGCAAACAAAGCCATGATGCCGAACTTCACTATAGTGGAGAAATGCCACGCCTACAACGTTATCCTAGCAGAAATTTTCTAAGGGAATCTGGGGTTGTTGTCTCCATCAACCACTTAATGATGAAGTTTCTGATCCTGGGAATGGGCTTGGTAGGAACGGTCCGAGTAAATCAAGAAGTGGTCTGAGAATGCTACCTGATCTCAACCCAGAAATGCAAAAAGGAGGAATTCGTCCTTACCGACGTCGGGGAAGGAGAAGTCTTTTACGACGACCCCACGATAGACATGCAAGAGTAAGGCGAACGCCACTCAAGTACGATGAGCAAACTTTCCATTTATTTCGTTTCAAGTTTATCTTACAATAAGGCTCGTTGGGCTATGATGTAGCAATTGCTACAGTATCTATCAATAAATAATGTTTTTAAAAAACAAGTATTATTCAAGGAGAAGTCCTAGTTAAACTAGTCGTGCTAAAGCCGGCAAAAACAGCCCTGGTAGCCCAAGCCACGACCAAGGGCCCAAGGAAAAGTCATATTTTAAACTAGTCGTGCTCAAGCCGATGAATAAGGTCGTGTTTAAGCCAACAAAAATAATTCTGGTAGGCTAAGCCATGACCAGGGGCCCAAGGAGAAGTCCTAGTTAAATTAGTCGTGCTCAAGCCGATGAATAAGGAGAATTCCTAGTTAAACTAGTCGTGTTTAAGCCGACGAAACAACCCTGGTAGCCCAAGCCACGACCAAGGGTCCAAGGAGAAGTCTTAGTCCAAACTAGTCGATCATGATTAAGCTGACGAATAAGGGGAAGTCCTAGTTAAACTAGTCGTGCTCAAGCCGACGAAAACAACCCTGGTAGCCCGTGCCCCGACCAGGGGCCCAAGGAGAAGCCCTAGTCTAAACTAGTCATGTTCAAGCCGACGAATAAGGAGAAGTCTTAGTTAAACTAGTCGTGCTCAAGCCGACGAAAACAACCTGGTAGCCCAAGCCACGACCAGGTCGCCCAGGATCAACTAAAAGGATTCCAACCCCGTTTCGTCTATAACTTGATCAGATCAGCCCTGGAATTTTCTACGGAAGTAAGGGGGTCCACGTAAGCAAGGCCGATGTCTCATGCCCTAAACTGGGGAGGCAGGAGTGCTCCACACGCTTACCAGCTCAATCGTGAACTTCCTAAGATCTCAGACGGTTAAGGATCTTAAGTGGTTAAGCCAGCTTGAGCTTCAAGAGTCTCGAAGGAGGAAATATCTCTCTGAAGATCTATCACCTCAGTAGGATATCTACGAAGTATCCATAAACAAAGCAACTTCCAGTTATCTAGATACGAGATAAACGCTAAAGGGGAACCCTAAATACGAACATTAGGGAACTTCCCTAACGGCTGACAGCAGCCGCCACACCTAAGCCACTTTATATAGTTGGCCTAACTCAGCCTATAAAAGGTCCCCCCCNGCATCGTATTCCATAGACAAGCACTTCCCATTGAGTAAGTCATACTCGCCCCCCCCCAAAGGTTCAATTACTATTCAATCTGTTACTGCAAAATAGCAACCTGGCTGTGTTAGCGTCAGAGCGGTTTCTGAACCCTTTATAGGTTTTCCCCCCGGGTTTCTAAGGAGCAAGGAACGAGAAGCAGGAGCGAGGAACAGGAGCTAGGAGCAGGGAGCATCTTAAACGGAATATTCAATCATAACGGACGTTGTCATGCATCAAGCCCCGGTTTCTTGTTGATTTAACGAATCTCGAAATTTCGCAATCAACAAATATCTCCTAGGGTTGTAGTTTATATAGCCTGTAAAACCCTAATCCCACCGATACCGCCTTACCGACTCTCTCTTTCTAAATCCGAATTACACATGGATATGCTAACACTAATAACCAACATAGCTTTGCTCCGCATTCCAGCTCTGTCTCAGAGCCCTGCCTCGCATACCAGCCCTGTCTCACTAGTCAGTTCCGCTAACGGGTCCTAAATTCCGCGCCAAAACTGTAAGCGGGTTGGCAGGTCGTAAACCCGGTTACATATCAAACCCATATTCAAGACACTTTCAACATAGACCCCTCCTTATACTTCTTGTGAATCCTAGGGCAAACCTGGTTGTGTTTGAGGCAAGGCAAGGGTTGGAGCTCCTTAGATGATCTTGCCGATTTCGTGCTTATATGCTTAGGTGGCAGACATTTTGAGCTTAGAGGTCCTGTTGCCTGGAGATGGGTTGGCCCGCCGACCTTTTGGTCTTTTCAGGACTTGACGACAGTCAACGGTTGACCATTTTATGTATCATCAATCGTAGCTTGGGCTACCAGGGTTGGTGCCTGCGAAGAATAGCTTATTTAATTTTAGTTTTCGGGTTATCGTTTGGGCAATACGGGCGTATGTTTTATGAGTTTCGTATAAGACTCCTCCTTATGTTTGGTTGTAGCTTGGGCTACCAGGGCTGGTGCTTGCAAAGCAAAGCTTATTTTGGTTGGCTTATTTGTCCAGGACTTATTTTTTGGTGCATGGGGCCAAAACCATAAGAGAGTTTTGAGTTAAGGGGTCTACTTTCGTCGAGCTTACTTCTAAGATCTGGCGATGCTTGTCGTGTTGGTCTATTTTAGTGCCTCGTGGAAACCGTCTTTCAGTGCCATTCTTTAAAAATCTACAATTTCTGATGATACAAAAAGTGATCATCAATTGACTACGGTTAATGAGTCCAGAGAAGATCAAAAGCCAATGGGTCACCCCGCGTCAAGTCAATAGGGAGGCTGAATCTGAAGGAGGTCTGCCACTCAAGGCGGGAACTGGGGGTCGGCACGGTTGTCCTAGGCGCCTAAGCCCTACCCTGACTAAAATGCAATCAGGTTTATCCTGTGGTTCGCGAAAAGGTTAGGGGGTTCACGTAAGCAAGGCCATTACTTTAAGCCCGGTATATGGGAAGGTAAAACTGTGCCAACCGCTTACCGACTTAATCCCGAATCTTATCAAAGATCTCAGTTAGTGAAGAACTTAAGTATTTGCCAAACTTGGGCTTCAAGGGTCTCTGAAGGAGGAAACATCTCCTAGACTCAGGAAAATATCTATCGATGATCCTAAAAACAGATGAACTCCTAACACACGAGATAAACTAAAAAAGAAACCCTAAATCTCCTAACTACGAAATTGTAGTTCCAGCACAATAATGATTAGCCTCAAGCTATCATTCGACAACTACTTTCTATGAAAACAACAAACTATCTCTCTTTTGTAGTAGGTATTACTCCCCGTCACCTACTATCCAGACATTGGATGACATTCTTGCAGCCAATCCATGGTATGAACTGAAGGAGTTGAAGGAGATGTCATTCGACCAAGGTGACAATGCGAACAATTTGTCAGATAGGACAATTGATGTGGAAGATCATCAAGTCCGATTGATTTAGGGATCGTAGAGTTGTAGCTAGACACCAACTACGATCGTCGAATTACGAAGTAATTCGCGGCTAACTTCGATTGGATGCTACAATGGGTTACACATAAAAGTATTGTCAAATTGATCTAGGATATGACTAGTGGTAGTGAGATATAACAATGGGAATGTCCCATAAACATATCTCATAGGCCTAAAAAGGAATTAGGCCAAGATAGTACAGAAGGCTAAAAACAGGGTTTTGGGCCTTAGCCGATTCGGGCACTTCTAGGGCTCGGATTGGGCTGAAATTTGAGGGGAGATTTCTGACATATACAGTAGTATGAACGAAAAATTTCGTGGTGTTTGGACACCTCCTTCTTAGGGAATTGAGAAAATACCAATAGTTGCTATTTTCGACAAATTCCTTAAATCTTATTCTAAAGGGTGTTTTAGGAAACCTGAAAGGAGGTGGATCCTTATTAGGGTTCTATATAAACACTCTTAGGGCAGAGAATAAGGTGTGAAATTTCTCTCTAAGCTTTCTTACTCTACCATATCAAGTAGAGAGGAGAAAGTGAGCTAATTCTCATTAACTATCTATCTAGTCAAGAAGAAAGGAGTTCTTCTTCCAACCACCATTGGTGTGCTAGCTAAACAACAAGGTGGGAGATCAATTTGATTGCTCGTGTCCCAAGTAGAGGAGCTACGCTTGAAGCTCTTGGTCTTCTCATAAGCAATTGGAAAGGTTCGAGGGAAAACTAGCGAATAAGGTATTTATCTTTCTAGTTTTACTTAGTATTATTATGGGCTTATGCATGTGATCCTGGGAATACTAGTGTAGACATTAAATGTCTTATTTCCGCTATAAACACTAGTAAAAGGGTGTAAAACCCAACAGTGGCGTCAGAGCCTCTTGCAATTAGCCTATCTTATCTAAGTTTTGGACCAATTCCACGCTTTTCTAGATAGATTATTGTGTTTAAAAGTGTTTTGAAAACAAAATTTTGATTAATTTTGAATAGGATTCAAGTATTTGTCAAAAGATTTCAAAATTTGTTCTTGAAAAGAGTTTCAAAACCTAAAATTTTGATCCAAATTGGTTTAATTAAAAGAGTTGTTTTAAGTTTTTGGAAACTTTTGAAAAACAAAATTTGGAATTTTAGAAGTGTTCTAAAAGGAGTTGATTTGAGTTTAGGAAACTCCCAAAAAAAAATTTTGAACATTTTTAGAAGTGTTCTAAAAAGATTTCAAAAATTTAGAAAGAGTTTTAAAATTGGAAATTTAGCAACTTAGAGTTGCAAAAGAAAGAAAAAGAAAAATTTGGAAACTAGGGTTTTTGGAAAACCCTAGTGTCCGGCCAGGAAGCTTCCTGGCCGGACTAGAAGCTCCTGGACGCGTCTAGGACGCGACCAGCAGCTGCAAGGGAGCTTCCTGGACGCGTCCAGAGCACTCGACCAGACGCGTCTTGAAGACGCGCCTGGGAGGTCTTGGGTGTCTCGGACTAGGTCCGAGACACCTAGTGCTGGTCCGGTCCAGCACCAGATGCGTCTAGGACGCGTCTGGTGCATGGACTAGCGTCCTGGCTCCGGCCAAGACGAGATCAGGCCTAAAGGCCTCGACCCGGACATGCCGGCCCTATGGACCGTGCCATGTCCGTACCTTGTCCGAGCCCTTTTGTGGGTTTGGGCCGGGACTTGTCTAGGACTTGTCTAGGACTTGTCCCGGGCTTTTTCGAGGCTTTTCGGACCACGAAAAGGGACCATCATTCGAGTTGGAGTTTTTGCCAAATTTTCTTCTGATTCCAACCAAATAATTCCAAAGTTAATCCGGGCCATCCGGAAGGTCATAACAGATTTCTCTTTAAATTGATTTATGAAATCATTAAGAATCGAACCAAGTTTTTCCCGAAATTGACCCGGGCTTTGTCGAGCCCAAAACGGAGTTTTTCTTAAAGTTGATTTTAGAAATCATAAGAGATAAAACGAGAACGCACCATTAGTCGAATTCTTCGAATTTAGACTTAAGGTCCGTAACGTGACATGGGATGTCGACAAAAGTATCTCCTGGATTAACATGCATATATAATTCTTAGCTTTGATATATATATGATTGCATGTGATGTGAATACGGCAAACTAGTAAGGCCATATTATTCTTGTTTTAAGCACGGATGGGTGCATGCTTTGTAATTAAGTTTAATTTCAAGTTTATACGATTTGCGAATCGTTAGAGTCTTGTAATTAGAGTTTAGGGTCTATGAGTCCATTGAAAAGCTCAAGGATGAAATCCAAAGGCGAGTGGGAGAATTCAAAGATGACGATCTAAGACGAACCAAAAGGCGAAACAAGAAGAAAACCAAAGGAGATTAGATCTTCTAGGTTAGGGGCCATACTAGGATCCATGTCTGCTTGATTTACTTTCTCGCACGCATTTACTTACTTATTTACGCTTTATGTCGTGGATGTTAGTTAGGCTAAATAGTTCACTATAACAAACGCCAGACTAGCGTAAAAGTCCCCAAAAATAATCTTGAGTAATCGTCTATCCAGATTAAGACACTCGTTGCGCCCTTGTTCGAGGAAGGTGGGTCGGCCTTCGCAGAGTACCTCCTCTACCTTGGGACAATGCGGGTAGGTCCATAGAAGAGGCCTACATGTCTAAATGGTTCTACTCAACGATATCAGCAAGAGAGTCTTGGATACTCGAGGCAAAAGGATAGATTAGTCATTCATCAATGAAATCTATCAACCAATAGTCATAAGGTATGATCAGTGAAGTAGTTCGCTCACCCGGAACGACGGAGTCAAAGGGTAGGGCCTTCGTCCGCTTTACTCCGAAGAACTGGGATCTTGGAATCACTTATTCAATCGGGGACGATTTTATATTGAATAATGTGGGAAAACTAATGTTTTTCAAGAACGATAACGAGTTTTAAAACTTTGCCATTTCTTTATGTAGAGTTAAGATGACACAAGGAAACATGTTCAGCCTTGAATCACGCCTAAGGGAGGTGTTGATCAACTTCCTAGAATGGAAGAATGAGTCTGAGAATAGTTCTCATATTCAAAAGGAAAGCTAACTACAATACCCAATCCCAGTGTTGACTCATACCGGAGAAGGTCAAAAGCCTTTTTGCAAGCAATCGTATAACATTCTCTTTGAAAGAATAATAGATGCTAGCGTAACCATTAAGACAAACTGAGGAAGAGGTTCCTACAGAAGTCATAAATGGAGAGGTATGAGACCTTCAAGGCAATCTGAAAGTCATCCTAAAGGAAGGCAACAGAATTAATCTATCACCCAATTCAATATCGATTGAACAAAGATAGATAAGACCTTAGATGAGTCACTCAATTTGTTACGAACAACTGAGCAGAACACACGGGAATATCAAATCTAAGAAAGGTTCTTGAGATTTGATAAAAGGAATCTAAGAAAATGTTTCTTGAGATTCAAAAGGCCAAAAGGTCAGTCAAGTGAGACAAACATTTGATCATAGAAAAGCAGTTGCCAAGTACATGACCAAGAGAATTCCTCATTACTGTAAATGCTTCCAAATAATGGTTAGGTCATTCAAAAGGGAAACTACCTTTAGCACCTGGAGGACAAAAGGAATGGATCATGAAATTCCGATTCCGTATCCTTGTTAACAAAGTTAAACAAGTATCATAAAATTCCTTCATCGGGTATTTAAGACCAGATGAGCGGCTCATTGGGAGCTTAAGGGAATTACATACTTGAGTAAAAGAAGTAAAGATCCAAGAGGGAGCAGAAGCAGTAATGCTAGGGATGCTGAAAGGGATCAAAGTCTTCCTTTAAACACTGATCTAGCTTAGAACTTAATAGCGATTATTTTGTTTTTCTAGAAACATCTGATGTTTTAAACCAGTGGTAAATTAACTAAAGGTTAACATTGATAATGACGAATATCAAGAGATTCAAACTCATTAACTACAACATTGTCGATTAAGTCTTAAGGACTAATTGACAAAGTCACCCCTTTTAAAAGGGCATAGAGACTAGTAATCTATTAGGACTCATACGTTGTTATGCAGACCTATAAGTTTACTTGCAGAAGCTAAGGAGAGATACTTCAATATGTGCTCCGACAAACTTCATGAAGTATGGGAACGTACAAATCATAAAGTGTGAGTCGGAATGTTTGAAAGGTTCAAACAAAGTACAAACCGAAGTAAAGAATCACTTTGACAAGAGAGTTTAAGCCCTCCGATTGGAGTGGTGAAAACTTGAGTCAAACACTTGATAACCATCAAAGGAGTTGAGAAACAATTTTCCAACTCTGCTCCATAGAACACATCCGACGGATGGTGGATTCAGTGGGAGTAATCGAACACTGCTATGCATGATTCGATCAATGATGGGTTTAAGCCAAGTCTTCCGAATACGTTGGGATATATTCTAAAAACGATTACTTTCACACTTACCAAAATCCGTCTAAAAGCTAAATCTTGTGTAAAAGTATTTTACGAGGATACAAAAACTAACTAAAGTCTGACGCAATTTCTTTGGAAGAAATTTGGGCTTCCTCCACAAATAATCAAGAGAACAAAGTGTTTGTTGCTCATGATAGTATTCTTATAGTAATTAGCATACCTAGTAATCTGGGAGAAAAGTACTAATAATTACCAGAATAAGTGGGAGAAAAGTACAAATCGAATTAATTCGATCATGAGAAAAATCATGAAGAGTCATGAAGAACAATCATGAAAAATGTATTGGTCGATTAAGTTCGACCAAGAGCAACAAAACTGTTGAAAGACAGTAAAACCGCAGTTCCTCGGGAAAAGGAAAAGGTAGAGATTGGATCTTAAAACCTATCGCACAAAAGCAAATGTAATTCGCAGGAGAACTCTCAAAGTAGTTGAAAGTGTCTCTGAAGGAAAAATCTCAAAATAGTTGAGAATATTCCAAATTGTTGTTCAAAAGCCCTAAAAGGTCAAAAGTAAAATCTCAAAGATTCAGAAGATAAAGGTTATTTCTGAAGAGATAAAAGACCTACGCAGAGACGGAAACTGACTCTACATTTCGGCTAGAAGCCAAAAATCATCATGGAATCCATATCTCATCAAGACATGTAGCCTGATAATTTAAGTCAACGGAAGACCTAAATTAATTTTCTAGAATAGAGAACTGAGAAGGATGGAAACATTCGAGTTTCCTGAAACTAGACAAAAGGAATTGGATTTCCCCAGTCCAGTTATGTCCATATGCATGCTTAAAGAATCCATCGACAGATTAAAGCACGCAAGAGTCAGAATCTTCGATTCATAAAGGCAATCAAAATGGTTTTGATTCCTGAGGAATGAAGAAATTCTTGAATCACGAATTTCAAGAAGGTAAGTGGGAGCGACAAACCTTCCAGGTCCGTATGCAGAGTACATACAAAAGATTGAGTACGACAAAAGATGTTGTATAACACTAACAAACTGACTCAATAAAAGGACCACACTCAAGGATAAAAATGTCATTTTGGGCACCTAAAGATCTATAAGCATAGATCAAAAGGATGATAGGATTAGAGAGACTTAGTATGCTGAGACGCTTGAGATCCGAAACCGAAAATCTAAGACTCGGAAAAGTCTAAAAGAATTTCGACCCAAAAACTCATGACAAAGAGCGTTGCAAAATTCAGAATCTAAGAGAAACCGATTAGAAAGCACGCATGAGAGAGACATTTACGTTTGAAAACATAAAGACAAGTCATGTTGAACATGATTAGCATTTAGACATCCAAATTCGGATTGGAAACCCGAAACACTACTTTATACATCCTAGAAGGCTAATGAAAAAGTAGTACAAGAGCTGAAATAAGTCATCATAGCGAACTTCCAGACATGGAAGGAAAGTAGGCTAAAAGTGTTTAAGCCGTAGTTGTTGCAAATTCTACATAAGAAATTAAAAGCCTTAAATCTAGTAAAGATTACTAGAAATTATTAAGGTTGAAGATAACAATCTTCAAATTAATTGATAATTAGCAAAATTTAAAACCGACTACCACGGTAGTCAAACTAAACTGTCACTTAAGACATAATATGAGATTCATACACAGTCTAAGGCATGAGTTAAATTTGGAATAAACCTCGACAAGTAAAACTGAGTGGGTAAAAGAGTTTTACGGAAGAGGCTCAGATTTACAACTCTCGTTATCGAAAATAATAGAGTTATTTCGCAAATCGTCTAAATTTGGTTTAGTATTTAAACGACAGTTCATAGACAATAAAACATTCCGGATAGGTTTGTCAGATACGTGATCTGATGAATGAAACCCTATTAAGTGAACTTGGAATATTTATTGTCAAATCCCTAGTCCAGGTCATTGCATGGACAACAATGACTCACGAAGACTATCATGGGAGTCGATGGGACGCAGTTTCATGGGCTATAGGAATAGTGTATTCGATTCGACTACGTGGGTGTGTAAAAGGTTTACACACTGGATAACCCTCTAATAAAAAGTACATCACTCTTGATGAACGTCAAATACTTCTCAAAAGACAAGATTGGAGAGATTCCTCAAAACATGAGTGCTCAGCTCATCTAATGTAAGGAATGTCCGACTTTAGTTCCGTTAAACGCCGCGCCGTAAAAGGAGGTTATAAAAACGGATACTGGGAAGGACGGGATAGACATGAAGTTGAGTGGGAGCGCAAGAATGGATTATGTCCTCCTAACTATGTTAGGATACAGTGTCCTCGGGCCACTTGACGAGCAACAACTGAAAATGTATGGTCGTGCTCAAATGGATTAAAAGTTAATCATTTGTTTTGACAGTTGTACTAGAGATCAAGAAAGTCTGAATGACGTGACGTATCAGATGGGATACTAAGTGACATGGGAATCGAGCATTGCACTTGTTTTAAGTCCAAGTGGTAGTCTGAAGGAGTTCAAGGAGATGTCCTTCGACCAAGGTGACAATGTGAACAATTTTCCGGATAGGGAAATTGATGTGGAAGATCTAGTCTGATTGATTTAGGGATCGTAGAGTTGTAGTTAGAGACCAACTACGATCGTCAAATTACGAAGTAATTCGCGGCTAACTTCGATCGGATCCTACAATGGGTTACAGATAAGAGTGTCAAATTGATCTAGGATATGACTAGTGGGAGTGAGATATAATAATGAGAATGTCCCATAAACATATCTCATAGGCCTAAAAAAGAATTAGGCAAAAATAGTACAAAAAGGTCAAAATAGGGTTTTTGGGTCTTAGCCGATTCGGGCACTTCTAGGACTCAGATTGGGCTGAAATTTTGAGGGAACATTTCTTACATATACATTAGTGTGCATGCAAAATTTAGTGGTGTTTGGACACCTCCTCCTTAGGGAATTGAGAAAATATCAATAGTTGCTATTTTGGACAGTTTCGTTAAATCTTATTCTAAAGGGTGTTTTAGGAAACCTGAAAGGAGGTGGATTCTTATTAGGGTTCTATATAAACACTCTTAGGGCAAAAAATAAGGTGTGAAATTTCTCTCTAAGCTTTCTTACTCTACCATATAATGAGCTAATTCTCATTAACTATCTATCTAGTCAAGAAGAAAGGAGTTCTTCTTCCAACCACCATTGGTGTGCTAGCTAAACAACAAGGTGGGAGATCAATTTGATTTCTCGTGTCCCAAGTAGAGGAGCTACGCTTGAAGCTCTTGGTCTTCTCATAAGCAATTGGAAAGGTTCGAGGGAAAACTAGCGAATAAGGTATTTATCTTTCTAGTTTTACTTAGTATTATTATGGGCTTATGCATGTGATCCTGAGAATACTAGTGTAGACATTAGATGTCTTATTTCCGCTATAAACTCTAGTAGAAGGGTGTAAAACCCAACATGAACTAGGGAGGAAATTTGATCTATTGGTTTATTTAATCATATACATTCCATTATCTCAAGAGGCTATGAGTAAAATCATGGGTTTAACTGAAGTTGTCGAAGTAAGGTCTCAATTAACTCAAACCTATTCAAATCAGTGCATTACGAGAACATTTTAACTGAAAGAGGCGATTTAAAATATTCATCGAGTGGATCCTATTATTGCTTATTGTATTCGTTGTTATAGGACACTGCTTGAGTCTTTTAGCTGATATTGGACAACCACTTATTGGGGATGAAAATTAAAATTTTTGAAAGGGTTAGGTTCGTAATATGAATCTATGTCTGGTTTTATTTCATTCACGCCTTATAATATTCCCGAAAGGTTACAACTCAATCGGAGATATCAAGTAGTACCGACAAGAACTTGTCAATCCACAAGTATACCTCACGTAGCTTCGCGATCGAGCATTACTTTTATCCACAAAACTACTAAAAGCTTAACCTAAATGCCTAAGCAACCAAACGAGGAAAATGGTTGTTTTTATGATTGGTGAGATTTAAAAAAAAAAACTACTAAGACATATATACCTATAGCTAATGATCATGAAGCTGGAGTTTATCCAAATATGAGAGAGGTCGATGATTTTGAAAATCCCACTTAAACACGTTAACATATGCTCTCATTGTTTCAGTTCTCGAGTTCACTACTTGACTTAAAGGTATATACTCGAAGTTAATATTGGTCATTAGTTGACCAAACCACACTTTAGAAACCCCTCTCAGTGGAGATTGGTGTGTTTTATGTTCCTTCTTTGATTTTTTTTTTTGCGTTAAAGGCTTACGAAACAAAATAGTGACGTCATGGGGGTCGTAATTTAGTTGTAGTAATGGTGAAAGAGGAATAAGAGGAATGAAAAGAAATAGCAATACGTTGTTTTTTTAATCTAATGTACTTGTTTATGATCTTTAGGTTAATTTTTTGTTTAAATATACGAGTCCTTATAGTTGCGTCCCTCAATTTAGTAGAGGTCAAATAAGTCATAGCATTGGCCCCGATAAATTTTGTCTATATATGGAAAGTTTTAATCGGTCACAGAATCGACAAAAGTCCACAAATCCCAAAGACCCCGATATCTATTGAATACAATTCAAATCGGTGGATTGGAGTTGAATTTTGTCACAAATTTCAGCTCAATTCCACTGTATACAACTTCAATCTCAACTTTAAAACATGTTAGGAAAAATAACCTAATTAACTTATTCAGGAATTTGAAGATAAACGATGCGAAAGTAAAAGTAGAGACACCAAGATTATTTAACGTGGCAAAAAACCCCTCCAAGATAGAAGGTAAAAAACCACGGGACCTAGTCCAGAAATCTCCCACTATGATTAAATAATGGGTTACACAATTCTTCAACAAACCTATGGTGGATAAACCAATTGTTCAAGATGTGTGGAAACACTTTTGAATAACAATTCTTCCCTAAACTAATAGAGGATTAACCAATTCTTCCCTAAACAAATACGGGATTAACCAATTCTTCCTTAAACAAATAGAGGATTAACCGACTCTTCAAGATGTGTAGAAACACTCTTGAATAACAACTCTTCACCAGAACTATGGTGGATAAACTGAACAAAGAAACAAAGAAATAGAAATCTCTTACTCCTTAGGATTTGAACAAATCCTAGATTCCTAAAGGTTGAAGAAGATAACCGCAAACTAAATTGCTTCACAAGATTAATAATCTTCTTTTCTTCAAACCAATATTCTTCTCTTTCTATCTCTCTTGAAAGAACTACTTCAGAAATCTCTCTTTCTCTGACTTCTCTTTGTTCTGAAAGTTGTTGTTTCATCTCTCTTATCTCTCTCTCTCTAACCTGAGAAGATATATCTAAGAGGAAGTTGTTGTTTCATCTCAACTTTACAACATTGGTGTTAAATTCGGTGAACCTTGAGCCAGACTTTGTAACAAAGTTCGCTCCGGGTGAATCAATTTCAACTCAATCAAAACATCAGAGTTAAATCTGGTGGATCTTGAATCTAATTTTATTGCAAATTTCGGCCCAAATCCACCGATTTGTGGCCCTATAATCAAGGATAGTCCAACTAAATTTACCTAGCGGGGAAGAACTAAACTAGGGCGGGACCCAATAACAATTATGGGAGGCGCCTTTAAAACCTCCCCTTTATTATTTGTGTTTAGTTTAATTTAAAAAGTGATTATGTAAAAATATACTAATTTGTTTTGCCAACCGTCCTTCTCTTTTCAACTTTCTCTACTCGTCAAAGCAAAGCCCAAGATTGAAAAAGCTGTTCATATCATAATTTATCTCACCCTTCTTTTTCTCCTAATTCACTTTTGCATCTAAAAAATCCTTGATATAATTTTTTTTCCTGAAGAAAGCTACTTCTTCGTTTCTTGTACTACGCTTGCTTCTCTAGGGCAAAACCCTTATTCGAAACGCTTTTTTAATGGTATGAGAATTAGGTAAAGATTCTTCTTCTTCTTCTCCTCCTTCTTTGTGTATTTTGAACATGATTTAATTGTACAGCCAGTATTTTGTTCTTGTTTTCTGTTGTTTTGGCGTAAATCACTGGATTCTTTTGATTTTTTTATACATTTAGTTCATGCCTATCTGCTTTTTGAAAGTTGAAACCAGTGTCCAGTAAAAAATGGTAAGCGATTACTACTTGGTTTCTTGGATTGGGAATTGGAGATAAGTGCAATAAAAGGTTTAGTGACTAAAATGGGTAAATTATATTGA
>BEHA01044611.1:33767-60953 GCA_002897215.1 Eschscholzia californica subsp. californica | reverse complement strand
AAAACATGTCACTAACCTCTTTAGCACGAATAAGAACATCACTTGCTGGCATTAGACCAGAAGATGGTGCACGAGGTTGTTGGATCATAGCTGAAAGATAATTTATATAAAGGTTAAGGTAATATAAGAAGATCATTAAAACGTGAAGAGACATATAAGAGGTAAAAGAAGTTGTTATATGCTTGAAAGTTGAATCTAAGTAGTTGGGCTCGGCTAACTCCACCCAGTTACACAGGTATCAGCTCAGGCTCGCGGAGAGCCTCACCAACCTATAGGCGAAACCTCAAGTTAGGGATTCGGCGAGTAACTCGGCGATAAGCATTCCGACCCATATCGCTAATGTTTGTAATAGACCTTTTGCATGTGGAAACATAAACCGTCTTCCCTTCTTTCCTGCAGCAAGTAAAAGACAGGCTTGACCAATGGCGGCACCAACAGCAACTGTCTCTATCTACAAATAGACCAACAATGATCCATGATTAATATTTAGATGCAAATTGAGTGTTGAGTATCTACATTTAGGGATTTCCTGATTGAACAGTAATTACTCGTATGAGTAGTTTATTGAGTAAATCGTAAAAATGTTCGTAAACAAACAAATTTGTATTATTCGTATTTAGCAACTGCTGGGGAAATACCTATATAACTAGTCTCCGATGGTGACCAGGTGTTACACGTATACAGATAACATAAGCTCATCGAGGGGGACACTGGTCCTTATAAAGCCATTTAAGTATTGAACAGACTGTACTGTGTAAAGTATTTTCCTTCAAGCCATTTAAATGCATGTTCGTTCTTATTGCTACTATATGATATTCCTCAAAATTTATCTATACTATCTGATCATGTTTCAAACACCCAATTGGTGTTCAAGTCATGAAGTTTATGCAAGAGACACTAATTAAGTAATTAGTATTTAGTCATGTCACTTTCTTTACTTAACTAACAAAACAACCAAAAGCACATGGAAGCCTTCCTTTTAAAAAATTGGTGGGAGAATAGGTACATTCACAGATTTAAATACAAGAACTAAATATGTATGCAGGATGCGAGAATGTATGTACTATAAAGAATATGATTATAGCGATAAAAATTTAAAGATGACCGTACATCATTCTTCAACTGCATCATTGCATCATAGATAGCGAAACCTTCTGATTCCATCCCAACCTGAAACACAAGCATTTGAAGCCACAGCGACGATACACATCAGAAATATTAAATATAGAAAAAAGTATCAACGGTGAACATTTGAGGTAAGAATATACAAGATAACCAAGTCAAACAGAATGCTAGATCATAGAGACACCAATATTTACAATAAAACCACCTTTGTCGAGGGAGGGAGACGGATAAGAATTACTCAGACAAGGATAATTGGGTAAATGGTAATCGAAGGGGACCAAGCACAACAACATGGGAGGAAACCCCTCTCTTAAGTAAGGCTCACTCTCACAAAAACAGATTCCCACCTAAATCTCTAAGAAGGACTAACAGGGGCATGTGTTTCGGCGGACGTGCTTGTTTTCATCTGCCTCGACAAGTTTGAGGAGCGTCAAATGAAAAGAAAAGGTTAGGTGGCATGAGTCGTCGTGATGGGGACCTCAGTGAAAAGTTCCTCGACCTTAGACTCACAGACCTATATAGGGCGTAGTTGGTTTGTAATTGGTTGTTAAGCAGTGGAGTCGTACAACCCCCCACAGTAAGCACGTTACTCTATCAGCTGAATCAGTAATAATATAAGAAATTAAGAATAACTTATCTCAGTTGAGAAAGGTTTGGATTTAAGAACATATGCCATTTAGCACCAAGCAGGTCATCTCAAGTTCTCAACTTTTTTATTAGACGGAGTTTAGGTAGAAACACCATGGAGTATTATGGTAGAAGGACAACTATATAGAACTCACTGTTTCACCATCATCACGAGTTGTTCCAGTTGAATTAATGTAAAGATAGATTGGCTCTTTCGGATCCATCCACTGTAAGTAAAGCAACTCGGCAATTACGAGTTCAGTCACCGCTGGCACCAACTAATTCAAAACAAAAGCGATCAGAAAGTCTTTCATGTGCATTCCATAACTGAAATAAAACAAGCCAGCATGCGATTATAACGCTCAATTTCCTCTGAAGACTGAAGTGTAGATAATAATAAACTAAGTTGTGTTAAATTTGTGGTCATCGAACTATAAATCAATTGGCAATGAATGGAAAGGATACTTTTTTCATGTGGGACTATTCGCACATACGCCCTCACATGTGGCATTCTTTGAGACTAATACTGTCCCTTTTTGGGTAATGTGGAACACTTGTGGTCATTGAGCCTACCAAGTACCACGTGTGCATCTAGCTCTAATACCATGTTAAATTTGTGGTGGTCGGGTTCAAAACCAATTCGCAATGAGTGGATAATACCTAGATATCATATTCCTGGTTACTAGCGTATACATTTCTCATGTGGGACTATTATTTCACAAGTTACAAACTACATGAAACCCTAATTCATCCTATCAAAGATAACAAACAACACCAAGAAATAACCTCAAATTAGCTTCATATTTGAATGAACACATACTAATTACTCATAAAACTAATCTCAGAAACCAACTTACAGGCATGCCAACGTAAACAATTCTTCCATTCAGAAGCAATGAAGGCAAATCAGGAGGCGGTTTTCGAGGTCTATGTTCACTGTAAGAAACGGATCTTTCAACCTAAAAATTCAATCAAAACAAACCAATTCCAAGCATTTAGTACCAAAAATGAAGAGAGAAGAAGAGGGTAGAGAGAGTATAAATACATGAGCAGGAGAAGCCATGAGTTGAGGAGAATCAAAGAGGTCAAGATAAGGAGGGAGATCTGATTTAGAGGAAGAAGAAGAAGAAGGGTTTAGGTCAGGAGAATTAGAAGCAAGTGAAACAAGTTTTGATAGAAATGGGTCTTTTGGGTTTAATGGAGGCATTGGAATTGTAGCTGCACATTTAGGGTTTAAGTTTCTGGTTGTAGTTTTGTATCTCAATCTTCTCTTTGAAGAAGAAGATGAAGAAGAAGAAGATAAGGGTAGAAGAAGAGTGGATGCTTGAAGGCAAGTAGCCATGATTGTTTATGTGTTTCTCTCTCACTATGCTTCTTGTTCTTGTGTGTTATCAAAAACTTGACTGAGACAAGTAAGGTGGGGGTTGAGCCTATAAAATACTACAGGGAGCAAATGGAACATTGTTTGGTATATAGTAGTGGTTTGACTCTCCATCTTCACTCGGACAGGTCCCACGTTCGAGTGTTTCGTTCATCATCAAGACCAGAGGTCATAGGTTCGAGCCTTGGTTCATCGTCACGATACGACACTGATAAGGACTACAATTCAGGAAGAAAAGAAACCGTTTTCTTCCTAGAGAGAGAAAGAGTTTCGAGATCCAGCTTTTCCGGCGAATGGAACCCTTCGCCGAATCTCCCTCTTTTATGCTTCCTTCATAATTTTCTTCCTCTTTTTTATCCTAAATCGTTTGATCCTTTCGGGCTATGGTGGTGATTGAGCGGGATCAAACTCTTAACTTTGTTTAGTTTGATTCAAGATGGTGATTTACCCAATTACTTCTTTAAGCACGGCTTGGAAGAAGATTCAATGGATCATACTCTCATTTTGAATGTTTCAACGGTTTCATCCCCTGTTGCTTCAATTTCTTCAATCAATTCTTCTTCGCCGTAGTCGATGTCAAATCCCATCACATCGTCTTCATTCATGTTTTGATCCCAGGGTTTTAATATTTCCATTTTATGGTGAAAAAGGTGTTTGTTTGATGTTTTTTTATCATTGAATTTGCTCTACTACAACATATGAAATGGAACCATCAACAATTACAGAGAGATAAATAGATAATTAAACAGAAGATAAAGAAGGAACAGAAAGCTCCATCTAAGGTTTCCTTTTACTAGACGAAGCAAATTTCTATCTATCTCCATCGAATCAATGAAGACAGTGGTTTATCGATCGGCTTTAGAAGAAAATTGAAATGGAATTTTAAGGAGTAACTTTTCCGGCTATAAGTCTCTGGCACGTATTCCGCCCAAATCTGGGTTCAGAGGCGGGTTTCCGGCGATAGTGGCGGTTTTCCGACGTTAGCGGCGGTGGCTCTTTTAGTTTTAGTTCAATAAGTTATTTTAGATTATTTTCAGTTATTTTGTCGACCTTCAGGGTCTTTTCATTCATGACCTTCAAGGTCTTTTCATTCACGACCTTCAGGGTCTTTTCATCCACGATCTTTAGGATCTTTTTATTTTTCGACCTCTATGGTCATTTTATGGAGTCAGTGTCTAGTCCAATTTCTTTCCCTTTACGAGGCACTTTGCATTTAAAGGTATGTAACTCTCATGAAGTTTTCAGAAGAGAGAAATAAGAATTATCTTCCATATAACATTGTGATTTAATCACTTATAGATGTAATGGTTCGCATGGTTTCAAATAAAAGAAAAAGATAAGATAAGACATTGATAAAGTAAAGGGATCAAGACAATTGCTTGGAAAGTGTCTTTATAACGAGCCTTTATAAAAATTTGAGTGTGGTGTTATAATGGTTGATTAATTTATTTATATCAAGTTGTATCTTAAAATATATCAATGTCATATAAGGAATGTAATAACTCTTAGACTTACTTAACAAAAAAAAACTCTTAAACTATTTTTTTGTCAAACTAATGATTAATGGTGGTGTGACCCTTTAGGTGTGAAGTGTGAATGGGTCTATTAGATATTGCATTATCTCGAGATGAACAGACTAGAACATATTAAAACAATTTTGATTCCTATAGATTATGATTCCGTTATATAAGTATCCAGAATAAAACCTATAAAACAACGGGTACTGGTCAAGCCTAAGATACTCATATATCTTTAAGATTTGTTGTCTGAAAAATTTATTGTAACTAAGACAATTCAACTTCAATAATCACATAATCAAAATCTAATTAGATTGATGATTGATTTATGAAAATTTACAACATATCTATAACTTATAATCAAATAGAAAAATGTAATTAAAATTTTATAAAAATAAGAATTGAGACTTCAAGTTTCTTGCCTCGAACCCATGACCTCTAAGGTGGAAGACTGTAGCTCTTACCGCTCCAACCAAAGATTGTTGCCAGTTTCTTTGTAGAGTTACTAATCATATACTTAGATTCCGGTCATTTGGGTATTAGTCAGAATGTTACGCGAGGTACAACTCGAGCTACCGCTGTTCTTACTCACTCAGTTACTCGCGCCCGTTACTGAAAAACACTTCCCATCTGATTTGCACGTGTTAAGCATCCCTAATCGTTTATCATGAACCAAACTACTTGTTCAAGTACATGATACTATCGTTACTGCTTGGACAATTAAACATCCACGCCCTAATAGCAACAACCCAATTACATGAGCCGAGCCCCCATGAAATAGCGCGGCCAAAATTGGACAGAGACCCATACTAGACTACTTACTAGTTGAGGAGGTTCACCTTTCAATGAGAAATTGATCCCAATGACCTCTCTCGCCGATGCCTCTTCACCGGAACTGATGGAGGTCTCGGAGGAGATGGAGGTGGACCAGAGTCATATTTTGAGAGAGGTATTTGGAGATTCTTCATCAGACGATGAACAAGAAGAAGAAGAAGAAATCCCACTTGACAATATTCTAAAAGAGGTATTTGGGAATTCATCCAACGATGACGATGATGAAGAAGAAGAAGAAAAGGTGGTGGTATCAGTGAAATACCCATACAAGGAGATAAGAAACCCTAGACATAGATGGGAACAAATCAAAGAGATCAAGGGTTTATGGTTATGCAAACATTTCCTCTCTCATGATGAACAAGCCTTATTGCTTTCTCAAATCAAAAATGGTAATATGGGTTTTTATCTATCTATCGATTTAGATGATTAATTGAATCAAAAGTAAAATTGGTTTGTTTGTTTATTTTGAGTAATTGATTGACTGATGAAGTTTCTGAGTATCATTGTTTGCATCTGACTTGACTAACTACTGACTCGTCTGAATCTGAATTTATTTGAACTTTGACATGTCTTATGCAACTGCACAACAATTAGTCATTTCCCCAACAACTGGTAGCCTAGTTGGCTAGTGCATCTTCTGCAATGCGGAGGTCCGAGGTTCGATCTCGTGGAAGTGTAAATCCAGAAATATTGAACTTGGGTATAAATAAAGTAATTTATGCAGGCCTTAGGCCATTTAATTCGTCAGCTATAGGCCATTTAATTCGTCAGCTATAGGCCATTTAATTTCGTCGGGTTTTAGGCCCATTTAATTTCGTCGGGTTCTAGGCCAGTAGTAATTCGGCAGTTATCGTGCTTATCATGTATCAATGCCTTTGTAATGAGGTAATGCCCATCATAGTCAATATTAAAAAGAAAACTATTAGTCATTTCAAGTTAATTCTAAGTATGAGGTTAAGTTCAGACTTATTTTATATCTGACTCAAAATAGACTTAAAATATGCTTGAGTCAGCAGTTTAGACGAGTCAGGAAAAAAAAAACATTCTGAGTTCGTTCCGCGTCAGAAACCATTTAGACAAGTCATATCTAAATTTGGAAGAAACAAATACCATCTTAGACAATTCATTTTACCAATCTTTTTTCGGTTTTGGTGTTAGTAATCTCTTAAAGTTTTCTTGTATATTATTTGCTTGCGCAGAAGGATGGTTCGGAGAAGCCTCTAAAAATCAGGTACTCTTTCTATACAAATTAGTTTTTCTTTGGGTCAGAATTGAGACCGTTTATTTTTGTCTGACTCGTTTCCTTAGTTTATTTGGGTTGTTTTGGTTTATTTTGTTCAGACAATTCAAACTTTTAGTCGAGTCAGATTCGGATAAGAAAGAAACAGACACCACCTTAGAAGTTAGAAAACCACACTCGACTTCGGCCAACCTAGTTCTGTTTTATGAAAGTAACACCATAAATATTCTATCATCATGTTTACACTGACTTAGATGCCTGTATTAAGATGATTCAAGAGCTGATTTTTTTCGACAGGGCTTTCTCACCCGATCACTCCATAAAAATCATATCATCCAAGATTCATTTACACCATTAGATATTAATTCAATGTTTAGCCATCTTTTAATCTACTTTATCACTAAATAAGCGAGTCTTTGTGATAAAGATTGCTATTCTGAGGAGCTCATCCTTAAAAAGAGGACTCACCCTATCATCGTCTCCATATACGCCAATGAGATGGTACAAACAAAGTGCATCCGATTATGTCAGTAAGAAGCATGTACAAGTAATATTAAATCATGGGTTTACCATTGCCAATTAGTATTTATCGATGTTGAGAAGAAAGTTATTCTATTTTACTTGGTATAAGGTTAATAAATGTAGCACGATTCCGAATTTCCGACCTCGACTAAGATGATTCATTAGAAAGCATTGATATGGTCCACTTTACTTGTTGATTTTGTTTCTTGATAGGTGATGAGATTTGGAGATCTCCCAGAGTGGGCAATCGACCTTTCTGCAAATATTCGTGAAACTATTGGTTCCAGTGAATATACGTCTGAAATTGAGAGTGTAGAAACTTTGGGTCAGGATATTGATGGTCACTGTCCTTTACCATCAAATTTATTGTTTAGATTACCACTCTTTGATCAACTAATCGCAAACATATACCAACCAGGTGAGGTGCGGTAATCTCTTATCCTTGATTATGAGATATTTGAAACATTTGAAACCTTGATTATGAGATAATAGATTGGTCGAAGGCGCTATATAACCTACTATCTTGTGGTCTCTACTTGGTATTACAAAACGGGTCGTGGCAGCCTGAAAATGGCTCGCCGTGGCAGCCTGAAAATGGCTCACCGTGGCAGCCTGAAAATGGCTCACCGTGGCAGCCTGAAAATGGCACGCGTGGCCTGTATAGATGGGCAGTGGCAGCCTGAAAATGGCCCGACGTGGCCTGTGTAGATAGATAAGCTAAACGGCACATCTCACAGTGAACAAAGGATGTTTCTTGTTTATAGTCGATGTGATCCTTTTTTCCTTCTCTGTTTCCTTTTTTATGTAAGTTCTCTCAGTTTGGCTTCATATCCCTTTGACTGTTTTAACACAACAAGAAGCTCGGATAGGAAGTTGGTGAGCGATATGTAATAGAGCTTTGCTGAATTGTTTACGAAAGTGATAATCTGGAGTATTCATTTGTTCTTATAGGGTATCTGTGCTCACGTTGACCTAATGCGATTTGAAGATGGAATTGCCATTGTCTCTCTAGAATCTGAATGTGTGATGCACTTCAGCCAAGCAGAAGGAGAAGCTTCTGATAGTGTTGAAACTGCAAAGATTCCTGTTCTTTTGGTACCGGGATCTTTAGTTGTTATGCACGGAGAAGCTCGCTATCTCTGGAAGCATGAGATAAATCGAAAGGCAGGTTTTCAGGTGTTAAATGGGCGAGAAATCTGTCAACAAAGGCGAATATCTATCACACTGAGGAAGCTCTGCCGGACGAAGTAAGCATGTATTTTCACCTTGTTAGGGAATATAGCGAGCGAGGTCATTTTCTTGATTAGGCGAATTTAACATTTTGTAACACCTGCATTACACCATAATCTGTATAATTTTGTTATCGAACACGAATTACTTGACCAAACCTTTTCCCTATTACTAAAAGTACACAAAAATAGTTCAATAATATCAACATATTAACTCCTGACATATTCTCATTTTCGTGATTTTCATGGACCTGTGTTTGTCACTATGATCATATCCCCGATTATCCTTTTCTTGTAGTTAACGATTTAGTCTGTTTGAGATGGACTACGATAGGTCTCATGACCTAGTAAAAAATATCTATAGTTTTTTGCTTTGAACCACTGTTATTTTCGTGCGACAAGAAAACTTAAACTACACCCGATAGCCTCAACTATAATACTTCGCCAAACTAAATTGTTTGTGTTAGACTCAAGAAACCCCTTGATGTGAGGAATTAAATGTGATTACCATGAATCACATTTTATAGTGGTGTTTGGTAAGTGGGAATACAACATGAATCACATTCTCAACAATTCAGAATTGTGTGGACAAAATCGATCTTTCTTAATCTTATTTCTGAGCAAACCAAACAGTAAAGTAGTACAAGTACCGAACCGCTATAGATGGGATTTGGGAATGGGAATTCCATGAAATTGTGGTTGCTAACATTTTTCAATTTGAGAAAAGATATTCTGATTGAGCTGGAAGAACATCAATTAAAATAAGATTCAAAGTATTATAAAGATAATAACAATATTCCATAAAAAAAAAAAAAAAAAGTAGTAGGTGTGACCACATATAATTTGAAGATGGTTGTCACTTTGTCATTTTCCCAATCTTCACAACTCATATCATGTAAATGACAGCCCTAGAAAATCATCATCTTACTGGCAAATGCCTTTTTAATCCATCATCAATGCATGGCCATGTGATGATAGGTCATAGGTCACTTCAATAAAAAAAGATGGGTGGATATTAAAATAAGATTGCCAATAGAATTGTCTTCTTGATGATAAATTAATCAATGGTCTCAACCTTTTGATTGAGTTTTTTCTTTATATGATTTGAATCTAAAATTATTTAGGGATTTATGTAGTTGCCATATTGTCAAACTCTTTCCCGAAAACACTATACTTGTGCACCTATAAAATCAATCGTGATAGTCTGTCTAATTGTTAGTTCATTGTGAGACTCAACTAGCTCGTAGACTTGACCGGAACTCCAAATCCGAACCAAATGGAAAGCAAAACTACCTTTACCTCTAATCATGAAAATAAAAATAAAAATAATCGGAAGTATATTATTAGGAAAATAAAATTGTACAAAAGAATTGTATTACACAATAAAGAATATATTACCACCCTCACGACCATTATAACCTGCCCTCTTATAAAGTGTATATAATCATATAAAGAAAAATAAAAAGAGTTTCCATTCAGATCTAAATTGACTTGAACCAGATTTCGAATTCCCTTTCGTATGTCACACTCTCTATGGAGGACGACCTTCGAAATGTTTGAATAGCGAGTTAACTTTGGATTCATATGATTCAGACGATTCAGACAAAAACAAACTAACTCCGACATCGAGTAATTCGATTACACCCACGTTGATAAGGGTTTGCTTGACCACTTCTTTTACAATTATAGTAAGATGCACCTCTTCTAGAACAAGGTACATTATTCTTCTTAAGCGCAGCATAGCTGATATAATTGTTTGTTGCTAAAATACGCCTGTTGATCTCAGAATCCAAATCGAATTCATTTTCATCAAACCAATTAGAGACTATTGAGTCTTGGGTTGCCGTTGATTTCGTCGTCGGTAGCCAATTTAATTGATGATCTCCATAAGCTTCAACGGTAGACGATGATGATGAGATTAGAATATTGATGATGATGAAGATTGCACAAATTAGGGTTATACCTGAATTCATCTTGGACATTTCTATGTGGGTTTTGTTCTTAGATTGCTCTCTCTTCTTCTTTCCTATGTGGTGTGGAATTGATGAACTTGGGTTTCTAGTGAGGAAGAAGGTTGTGGTTTTATAAAGAGTGTGACACAAAGAAAATGACATTGATATTGGAATTAATAACATAAATGCCACTAGCTGTGAAAAGTCAATCCCCAAGACATTTAAGAGATTAACTAACGTCCACCGGCCTTTGGTCTAGTGGTTGGTCACCCCCTTTTAAGCCCATGAAGTGGTAATATCGAGCCTCTGGAAGTAGTTTGCCAACATCTTCATGATCTATCAATGTCTTGTAACGACTAACATAGATCGCAGTCAAATCCTTAATAGAAAAAAAGATTAAATAGTGTCCTTAGAAAGAGACTAACTAGTGGCGAAGCGAACAATAGCCCTTCTGCCTAGTATGCACAATCCTATAACATATTAGGAGCACGATAATTTCTACTATATTGTCATTTTGAGAACATTTGTTGTAGAACAATTCTACATTGGTGGTAGGCCAGGTGTGTTATTAACTAGTGTCCTTGGAAAAAGACTAGCTAGTGTCAAAGCGGACAATAGGCCTAGTAATTTTCTGCAATAGTATGCACAATCCTATAACGCGTTAGAAGCATGGTAATTTTTGCTATGATGTGATTTTGAGAAGATTTGTTGTAGAATGATTCCACATTAGTCGTAGGCCAAGTGGGATGCCTTAACACTCCTTTTTAGTGTCACATTTGAGACCTATGCTTTTAACTACTAAAGCAGACAATATTAATAGCGGCTTAGAAACTAATACTAGCAACACGGTCTTACAATAATCCCACGGGCCAAAAAGATAAAAGTTTGTAGGTTTCAAAGCTAACTGAGGCACAAAAACACTTACAAAAGTTGCATTTAAATTTTGCAATAAATCTTTAAATTCTGTGATAATATTCAATACAACTTTATAGAAATATAAGTGAGAATAGAATACTAATTGGATAACGAAATCGTCTCTTGACATCTATGTTGTTAAAAGCGCGCCTTGGTGACGCTAAGTCGACCAAGGCGCAAGGTCGGGAAAGAGCTCGACTCTCCTGAGAAAAGAAGGAGGCGATCAAAGACAACAAGGAGTTTGTTTTTGGTTTTAGGGTTTAGAAGAAGAAGAAGAAGACTTGACGGCTGGAAAGATGAGAGAAGAAGAAAGGCAACTGAAATTAGGGTTTTAAATCTAATCTAAGGGCTAAGATTAGATCACACATTTAATGGTCCAAGATTATAACATAGACGGTTCAGATCTGGTCCGAAAATTCTTAAAGACTAAAAAGTCAGAAATTGTTTAACCAAATATGAATAGTTACATCATATAATCTAAGGGTCACGCGTTAAATTCTTTTAGGGTTTCTATATCCTTCATCTTCTTCAACCAGCAGCTCGACATTTGCTTTTCTCTTCGTCTTCTTCTTCTACTTCTCTGCTCCATCTTCTGCAACAATCTCTTTCTTCTCTGCTTTCAACAACTATGAAACGATCGCAAAGGCGCGCATTGCCGACCAAGGTGCAGGCGAGAGCTTCATCACCTCGCCTAACCTTGCGCTTCAAACAACATAGCTTGACATTATCACTGATCTTAATAATCGGAGTTTGAGTGACTCAACAAAATTTCACAAATATTACAAAATTAATAAAATGTTATTAAATTGATAAATGATTAGTTCAAATGAATTAATTGTGGGGTTGTATATTGAGAAGAAGTAGATAAAGAGATGATGAAAAATAAAGTAGTGGTTGGTACACAACACTAGATATGGTTTCCTAACAATTAAGTTGAGAAATGGCAATACCGTAATAATGAGCAAAAACGAGGTCATTTAAGTAAGTACTTTACATCTGTTAACAGTTCCAAGTTTTTAATATGCTTCCAAACACGTCGTTACTCTTGTTTGTCTTTCTTCAAGAAAAGCTGCTCATTATTAAATAACATCCCAATTATTACTTCTTTATATCCTTTTTCCCAGACAAATGAGGGATTATTTGCTGTATCATGGGCCCATCAGAAAAGCGCTAGACGTTAGGCCGTTGGTGTTAGCGCGTTTGTAATACAGCTGTTTGTGCCTTACTTTTCCAACCTAATCAAAATACTCATAAAATGAAAGGCCAAAGACATTATATTTCCGCCCAAATTTGAGTTTCGGACGCTATGTATGTTATGAACAGAGAGTTAAGCAGCTACTTTGCCGATTAGAAAAATACCCCCGAGGGTGACGATGAGGTGGGTGGTGAGAAGTTGACGAATAATCACATGCTTCCAGAAGAAAACCAGTCATGTTATTTTTCTGACAAACATCCAAAACTCCATTTGAGAGATCTACTAGAGTTTGCATTTGTTGATATTATCGTCTGGCTTCTTTTCTTAGCTAATAAAAAAACTCGAAATCGAAAAGGTATCTTATCTAGAAGGTATTATTATATCCACACAAATATCTCCTTTTATCACCATTTTCGTTTCTACTTCGCGAAGAGTCCATCCAACCACCTTAATATCTAGATAGGTGAAGTGTTTGCTGAGGCAATTAGAAAATGCTCATACGCTGGAGTTTGATGTGTGAGAAGTAGAATAAATTGTAGAATTCCTTGAGAATTCTATCATCGTTTTTTTTCCTTCTTTCTCATAGAAACAATCAAAATTTCATGAGATTCACTAACTTCGTGATTGTTCCATTTGTGAGCAACGTAGATCTGCCAATCTGCCAAATGCGATCATTTTCTTCCCCCTAACTTTTACCTTTTCTCATCACATGGGAGATCGAATTTATCTCATTTTCTAAAATAATAATCCATCATATATTGACAAGAACATTTTCATTTTAAATTAGTACAAACAAAAGAAACATCAAAACCTACAAAATTTGTTCTCACAAGATAAAAAAATGAATATAACTATCTCCAAAGTGGAAAAAACAATATTCTTTAGGAGTTCTTTAACAATCCTTGTCGTTTCTTCTTTGATTTACCTGAAAACCCCAAGAAATAAAAAATTAGGTCAAAATCAACTTTTTTTTTTTTTTTTTGTTGAAAGGGTCAAAATCAACTTGACATTCAAATACTAGTACAACTTGGTCATAAGCATTCATATAGTGATTATTATTACCTTCAATGAAATGAATGACTTCCAAAATCTTATTTTGGTTTAGTGGTTTTGTTATATAAAAATCCATCCCTGCTTCTTTCGCTTTTTCTTCGGGCGAATCATCAGCCGTGAACGCTATAATAGGAATATAAACATTGTATTTTCGTTCTAGTATTCGTATCCGCCTTGTTGCTTCATACCCATCCGTTTTTGTCATCTGCACCATAAGTCAATCTTTCATGAAAGCTTCATAAAAAGAAAAAAAGTATATATGTGAAAAACTAGTATATCCTGGCCCAAAGGCATTGACATAGGTACGGGTTTTGTTTTTGGCGAAAGCTCCATGAGCTCTCCCAAAAAGCCTCGGTATTTAAAAACTGTGAGCGTACACCTATAGTCTAGCCCCGAACACACTCGTGATCGGTGTGGGACTATCACATTTCGAGCAGGCTAGTAAGACCACTCCAGTGAGTTCACGCCCGGAACAAAACCAAGAGAGAGAGAGAGACAGGACCGAATTTTTTACCTGTCCATCCATGAAAATGTAATCATAAGGAAGAGCTCTAGAAGCTCCTTCTTCTTGTATCATTTCCTCACTTTCTTGTAAAGATTGATAGACTTTATTGACAGCTTCTTCTCCATCCTCACAAACTTCAGTACAGGCACCAAACCTCAACAGAATGCTTTCGGCAATTTTCCGCGACGCGAAGTCATCTTCAACAACCAAAACTTTTTTTCCATTCAAGAGTTTTTCGTTTCCGAAATTACCACTTTCACTACTAACTTGTTGAAGTAGTTTAGGTGAACTACATTGTGGTTTAAGCTCCTCCTTAACAGATCTTGATTCATTTAGTCCTTCACTTATAACACCTCCGAATTCGGGTAATAGTCTTAGTACTTCAAATAGACAAGACCCATGAAATGGTTTTCTTATACTATGATCACATATAGATAACAATCTATTTCTATAGATAACCATCTCGTTTTTAACCAGAGAAGATGATACTAATTGAACAAACTTGCATCGAAAATTATTAGGTACTTCTCTTTGAAAAGTTGATAATATTGAACAAACCTCTGGTAATCGTTCGAGACTATCATCAACTATTATGAGTATGAAGGGCGATAATGAACTTCTTGAACTTGTTCTTCCCATTCTTGTATTAGACTTATGAGACCCCGAATTGCTCAATTTATCGATATATGAACCGAACTCTGATTTCCCAGAAGAACTTAGACTATAGTTGAGGTAGAAAAACTTGTGTTTGACCTTCTGAAGAGAACGACGAATGTTATCTAAACGATTCAAACTCGAAACTTGTACTCCTAAGCTATGTATGAAGTTCTTGATGATCTTTGTTCTTTCATAATCTTGTAACAAGAGTAGAACTTGTGAACCTCCTAAAATGGGACTTTGGGTCCTGGAGTTTAACCCATAAGGTTGGTTAAATATACTTGCTATGGTACCTCTATGTGTTTTACTATAGTCTGAGGTGTTCTCGATCGTCGAAACAAAAATGTTGAAGCTAAAACAAGTTCCCTTTTCGCCTATTTCCTTATTTATAATTCTGATATCTCCACCCATTAGACGAACCTAGTTCATAACATAGATAAAATGTAAGTCAATCGGAAAATTCAAATACAAACGAACATGTATAAAGAGCTTGCTAATTACGTACCAAAGATTGAACTATACCGAGTCCTAAGCCAGTGCCTCCTTGTTCCATGTCTGTTTCTTTAACTTGAACAAAATTTTCGAAAACAGAATGTTGTTTTTCTTTTGGAATCCCCTTACCCGTATCAATAACCTCGAATACTACTTCCAAAGAATCTTCATCTTGGTTAAGTACATTGTTATAATCTTCTATGTTATTCCTATAAACTAACTGCAACATACTTCTCCATATACTACTATTCTTCGAAGGAAGTATCATCGATGTTTCTTTACTTGGTTTTCTGGCCCAAGCCCGAACAATGATATGCCCGTCCGATGTAAACTTGACAGCATTACTTAACAAGTTATTTAGTATCTGTTTTAGTTTTACCCGGTCACCTTTCACAAGAGAAGATCTAAGAACAGAGCCATCACAAGGGTCTAAGATTACATCTAGTCCTTTCTTCACACCCTTTGGGTAGATAAAGTTCACCGCTTCTTCGATAACATCCGCAAGATTGAAAACATCCTCGTGTAGCTGCATCTTACCCGCTTCAATTTTTGTGGCATCAAGAACAGAATTCAGGAGTTCTGTAACATTTTTTGGTATCCAAATAACCACACAAAATGCAGACAAAATTTGTTAGAACACGACTAGTGTAGGATTTGAGACTAGTCACCCGTGACCAATGGTAAAATATATCGGGCCTCTCCACTAACAGAGAATTAGTTTTGAGTTGGATTCTCCAAAATTAATATGGTTTGAGAGCTAGGCCTGCACATGATAGGCCCAAAACTGACAAGTGCTACTTTCCAACGAAAGGACATTTGTTAGGCTCAAAGAAAGCCATATGCGAGGGAGAAGTTGAGAATACTACTAACCACATAGGCAAAAGGTACTCTCATGACCAAAACTATAACATTTAAGGCATCTTCATTCACTGCAAAATGCAAATCAATATAGGAAGCTTACCAAGAAGGTCGGCTGAACAAACATTCATCTGCAACAAATAATTATGCATGTCGGTTCCATGAGGTACATCGTTGAGGCATAATTGTACGAGAGCTATGATTGTTGAAATAGCACCACGTATATCGTGGTTAGCATTTGCGAAAGCAAGAGTTTTGTGCATACTCTTCCTTTCTGCTTGTTGTGTTGCTTCCATTTGTCTTATAAGTGTAGAGCAAAGAATCATCTCCCTTCGTGATGTTTTTACTTTCAAGATTACAAAGAATCCTATGCAGATAACCGTAAATATGAACGATAACACCCAGAGCAAAGACGGTAAGTAATTGTACTTATGAATTGTTCTCAGTAGTCCATTTCGAGGGAAAATCAATACAGATACCTACAAAACAAAAAAATAAGAAACAAATATCATATATATATGTATGTATATATATATATATATATATATATATATATATATATATATATATATATATATATATCATATGTGTACAAAATATTGCAAGTACATACCGACTTAGTGCCGAAAATATCAATGGGAGCACAATAAAACAGATACTTTTCGTCTGCAATCTCTACATCGCTTGCTCTTGATAAGTTATTATTCAGTTGACACGAAATATCAACGGCATTTTCACTAATAAGAACATCATTAACTCTCGTGAACGTAAGTGAAACCCTGTCTTCATTGATTGTCATACTAGCATTGAGAGGCCCGGTATGCGCGAGTAAAAGCCCATTACTTGTAGCCAAGAACAAAGTCTCATCAAAAGTGTTTATAGATTGAATGGCATTTGCAAAACCTTTAACAGATAAACCAAGAGAGACTAAACCTCCATTAGTAGAAGCCACTGAAAGAAACAAAGACTCACCATTCTTGTTCCATCCTTTCCCTATAAGTCCATGCTCTTTAGTACCATTCATTGCCTTCCTAAACCAACTTGAGTTTACGAACGATTTTTCCGAATTCCCACTCTTCATTTCTCCTATTAGCAACCCGGTGTTTTCATCAACTAGTTGGGTGTACCAAGTAGAAATATTAGAAGGTTTTCCGATAAATGAAGTATTCGAAAATGAAGCAAAAGTTTGATTCTTTATGGTGTAATATGAGAAGAATAAACCATCCGCTTGCATATAAGAAATTTGGGATATAGGAAGCACGGAGAAAACAACGAATAATTCGGGTGCCACCTACAACACAAGTACACAATCATGCAAATGTATGTTATACTAGAGGTTTCACAACGGGTCGTGGAGGCCCAAAAAGGCCCGTCGTTAACCGTTTGAAGGGCCAGAGAAAACGACACGTAAGACCCATTTATAAACTCAAAATAGATGAAACATTAAAGAAGTTTAGTTGGCTTACCATTTTCGTTATGTTGGAGAAGGATAATTGTGTTGCATTTGAAGTTGTATGTATGATTTTTGCCAAGTTTGCGGTCGAAGAATGTAGAGGAAATCCTGCAGACTTTTGAACGTCGGAAAGTATTTTCTTGTGTAAAGAACCGGAGGCAAATTCCATATTGCTTTCAACTTGTCTAACCATAATTTTATATGAAAAAATAGCCGAAATGGGATTTAATACCAATATTCCCTGCAATATAATTTTAATTAGTGGTTGCGAAATTAAAATATTAAAATTTGAAAAATAAAGATATAATAAATTTATGATTTATATAGATTACCAAGGCGATTATGAACCAAAAAATGGGTTGTCTAGCTATTGACGAATCGATCTTCATTGTTAATGCTCTTGTTATTATCTCTATTGGATCTTCTGCACAACAAATATAAATGATAAGAACACACACTGAAATAACTATAAATTAGGAGGCAAAAATGTCTAATGGTCAAAATATTCGACTCAAACGAACGAATTGGCTTATTTTAACGAAAAACAATTGTGATTTTCACCCAATTTTATTTCACTAAAAAAAATATCAGTAGCCTAGTTTATCGTTACCGAAAAACAATTGTGATTTTCATTATAACCAACTTTTTGTTAAATGATCATTAAAAACTTCTAAACTGTGTAGTAAGGAGAGTGAACCACAAATTAAATCTTGTCTTAAGGGCACAATACAAAATTAAGGAAAAACATTTATATTAACACATACCTATAACACCAATTTAAAGTTGTAAACCTTTTCCTCCTTTTTCTTTTCCTTCAATTTGAAAAAAAGATGAAGAGAAGAAGAAATACTTTTACCCTATTTGATATGGTAAAAGTCAATGAAGAAATACTTTTACCCTATTTGATATGGTATAATTTCAATTACTATCTAAATTTCATACAAATATTGGTAAGTTTTCTAAAATTTTAAAATTAAGATGATAAATATAGGTTATTTAAAGATTTTGTGTACTAGAATATCTTCAATAATTAGAATATTTGAACTTAATAATCTAGAGCATAAATTTTAATTAAGGAAAAGTCTTCATCTTCTAGACTTTGTCAACTAACCATTTCCATTGGTATAATGAATTTGAGTTTAGGGTTGAGTCCATCAATCATTTTTACCTTTTAGGTGTTTGATTTTTTTCACCACTAATGAGTGCTACTACTTACAATATGTCATTTATGGACAGGTGGTAGTATCCCATGCTCCTCTCAGTAAGAGTAGACCACCTCTACCAAGAACAAGTACGATTAGTAGTTGCGCACATCACCCATGGCTCGAAATAAATCCTAGTAAGATCATACTACTTCAGCTTTGATAACTACAAAGCTATCTCGAGTTATTTTCTATCTCTTTTTCTAGTATTATACTTGGTCGTTAACATGACAACCAGAGACTCCTTTAATCGGCACCATTCAGGTATTTCCCAAGGATTTTGCGGTTTTATTCGTCTTTTGCATGTCTACTAGTACTCATCTTTTATCCTTCTATCTGCCCGCTTGGTGACTCGACTTCCAAGTTGTTAGTGTCTACTTAACGACTTCATAACTGTGCGAGTGCGATTTTCTATTGTCTCGTGTGCTTTAAATGTTTATAATATCCAAAATTGTTTAGTATCCGATATCTGAATTTTAAAAGCGGATGAGATATAGATATGAGTGATGCTAGAAGAGACTACGAGTCAAAACCTGCACGAACTTAACTGTTTTTATTTTCGACGTCATCCCTACACGTATGTGTACATATTTATATAAGTAAGGGTAAAATTGGAAAGTAAAACGATTAACCTCAACTAAGAGCTAACTCAGCAGTGACACTTTGGTGATTATCTTCTTCCGGCGATCATCTGAAGAACACATAAATAACTGAAAACTAAACCCTAGAAATCAAATTTTTGATTTTTCTCTAATCTTGATAAAAATGGCAGCTTTGGTGATGCTTAGAGCTATCAGGAAACGATCATTACCTGCAATTTCATCATCTTCAACTTCACCTTTCACCTCAATTTCTAGATTTGTAAGTTCTCTGCAACTAACTATCTGATGAACCTTCAAATTTTTTATTTTTATCTATCTATTTGTGATGATTTAGTATAATAACTTCAGAATTTACTTTCTGTGAAAAAAAAAATCTCATTTTTAGGTAAGTTCTGTTTGTTTCTGTCATGTTCTTTTCTTAATTCATGAACAAATTCGATTAGTTTGGTGTCGCATGAACTTCATCCATGGGGAGTTCTAGTAGTTTTAGGGCATCACATGGAGAATATACACAAATATCTAAGTATTGTTGTGGTTAAGGAATGTTGAATTTTGACTATTTAGGATGAGTTTGAATTGTGTAGTAGGGGAGAGGGCGGTGGAGTTCGCTCATCTCCTCGGAGAAGATCGTCTCTCCTTCCGCCACCCGTCTGGGTCGACCTAATGAGAAAATGAATCCCGAGGCCTGAAAGGTGCTAAGGGACCAAAACTAGGAGACAAGGACCCACGAAAAGGTCGTTTTGTCCGAACTTTGGAAGACTCTCGGCAACGGATGCCTTGATTTTTCCCATCAATGGAGAACATAGTAAAATGTGATATTTGGTTTCAATTGTAGAATCTCGTGAACCATCAATTTTGTAAACGCAGGTAGCACCCATGTCATCCAGCCGAGGGTACACCTGTCTGGGTGAATGGGTTCACACGTGTAATACTTCACTTACCGATGACGTATGTCAGGAAAGGAGGGGAGAGTGGTAATTTTGCAAAGAAAAAATTCATTTGTTCGACCGATATACGAATACAGTGTGGTTCTCTTCTTGCACCTTTGGTGCGCTATTGACTTTATGTTTTTTACGTTTATTACATAGGCAAGCACGTTGGTTTTGGGCGAACATGAAAGTGGGCAGGTGACAAAATCATCGTTAAGTGCAGTTGAAGCCGCATCAAAGGTTATTGGTGAGGGCGATTCTATTTCTATGTTGCTGGCAGGATCAGGTTCTTCCCTTCGAGAAGCTGCTTCTCATGCTGCTTCAAGCCATCCTTCGATTTCTGAAGTAGGTTCTTCTATTTACACATTTGAACAAATTAAACCCGTTATTCTCATTTTTCATATCAAACAATATAGCAAATATATTTTTATTTGATGTTTCGCGTGTAGGTTCTTGTGGCAGATTCGGATATTCTAAACCATCCCCTGGCCGAACCTTGGGCTGAATTAGTCCATTTGGTTCAACAGAGAGGTGGCTACTCTCACATAATTGCTGCTTCAAGTTCATCTGGGAAGAATATACTTCCACGTGCAGCTGCTCTTTTAGACGTTTCTCCTATTACCGATGTCATTGACATTACTGGGCCTCAGTTATTCGTCAGGTACTATTTCGCTGTTTAAGCTACTTCTTTGAACTGAATTATATCATTTACTTGATGAACTTATTTGGAGCATTATTTTGGTTCAAAAGTTAGTGCTAGTTACGTGTTGTACAATTTTCTCTTGTCTAAATTATGTTTCTTAGTATATTAGTTGTGTTCAGTTCTTCGTATTTGACTTCTTAGTTATTATGTCTTCTTTTAAGGAGTCATACTACTAACCGAACCAAGCCTCTACATCTACATTGCACCTTCATTTGTGTGCATGAAAAAAATCCAAGGCCTGAATCTGTATGGGTGGTCTTCTCGTCATATAGTACTGTAGTAGTGAAGGATATTCAAACATCCCAATGTGGGTCATCGTGATGGCGTAAACAAAGTGTCTATGTTCTTCCCCATTAACATCTACTTTGAAAGGAAACCACCTTTAATAATAACATTACCCATTCTATAGAATACGAAAAGTTGGACCTCCCTTTTTTCTTTGATTGTTGAATATTCGTTAATTCATGCCATTATTTGATTCAGATCTTGAATTGCCGAAACAAAACTATCTATTAGACCCTCCATTTCCAAAGTAAGGTCTCAATGTCATCTATGTCGTATGGTATACTATTCAATCACTCTCAAGCAATAATTGCTTTCTCCTATATTTACAATTAAGCTTCTCTTGCTTTCATTCGCTGAGTTCTAAGATAAGTGACGATTCTCTCGGTTTGGTTTAAGGTTTTGCTTCTATCTGGCAGGCCTATTTATGCTGGAAATGCACTTTGTACTGTCCGCTACAAAGGTGTCAATCCTTGTATGCTTAGCATTAGGTCAACATCATTCCCATTGTCCCTTAATTCAGCACATTCAAAAGATCCAGCTCCGATTTCCCAAGTTGATCTCTCAACCTTTAGTGAAGGTCTGTTCTTGTTTGTCTTTCATTAATTTAATGCTGAAAATATATACCCTGGATGCTGAACTCTCATATTCCTAGATATGGCACTAATCCTAGTTTAGATAAACTTGCAATTTCACAAACAATATATGTGTCTTACCTTTCCATTTCAAATTTTTACAGATAGTCTTGGCAAATCTAGATTTATAAAGAAGACATCTCAAGATACAGAACGTCCAGATCTCGGAAGTGCGCGGGTAGTAGTCACAGGAGGCCGAGCACTTAAAAGTGTCGAGAACTTCAAATTAATCGAGAAACTTGCAGAGAAACTTGGTGGAGCAGGTAAGCATATTACATATGAATCTTTCTAAGCCACCAAGTTCCGAAGTTCCTAAATAAACGTGTACTATATTTTGTCGTAGTTATCAAATACTTGGATTGTTAGTTTACTATAAATGAAGGACGATGAGATTCATGCTCATGAAAATGATAAAATTTCGTGTAGTAACTTGTGTGTTTGTTTTGCGTAGTTGGTGCTACCCGTGCTGCTGTTGATGCAGGATATGTTCCTAATGAGCTCCAGGTAAAAACACCTTACAATTTCAGATTTGGTAAAGAAAAATTGGTCCGCCTGGAAACTGAAATACTTACACCAAACACTTTCTGGCCTTCAATATTCTTAGCGAGTTCGGAAGGCATCTTATATTATGATATTTTGTCTTCCTCTTTTTGGTAGGTAGGGCAAACTGGAAAGATTGTAGCTCCGGAGTTGTACATGGCATTTGGTGTTTCTGGAGCTATTCAACACTTAGCCGGCATGAGAGATTCTAAGGTCATTGTAGCTGTAAATAAAGATGCAGATGCACCTATATTCCAGGTAACAATTTCAGCGTCTAGGCCGACTTCTCTTCATTCCATGAAACACAATGGAACCTAAATATTTCTTCTTCTTTATACACCTCTCACATGAGATGCAGGCCTGCCACAACCATCCACCTAAGCCATATGTGTCGTTGTATAGATGGGTCAGCTGCATTTTTTTGTTTCTTGCCGAATCTAACAAGTTCCTGATCATATTGCAGGTTGCTGATTATGGACTTGTAGCTGATATTTTCGAAGCAATACCCGAATTGCTAGAAAAACTTCCTACCAAAAACTAGAAGAATGTTCATTTCGACTTCTTTGATTGTTCAAAATAAAACTATACTGCATAATTGTAGTCTGTAAAGTTTGACCTCCTTCAATAATAAGAAGCAAAGAAGAAAAAAGAGTCCACCTTCTCTAATATCTATGCAACTTGTTTATTTAATTCCGTGTCCCACTCAGGCTATTTCAATTTGTGCTTTTAGGCTTCAAGTATATGATCAAAAAGCAGCTATAAGATTTGAAGAACATCAACCCAATAGTAGAGGTGAAGTAACCAATAACGATTATTTTCGATAGGTAATTGTTTTTGATAGGTAGAGTAGTTGGACACTCGCTCTGCAAATCCAAACATCATTGTTTTGATTTTCGTTACAAGTAGAAATCTATGATTTCTTCACACTATCATATTAAGGGTATAAATGATCAATTGTAGGCTAATTTGTGTGGCCTTTAAGACATATGGGGATAGAGTAGTTCTATAGCAATTACGATCAATAAAGAATTAAAATTCGAATTTAAATTTCAATACATTTCGGTCACAGTGACAAAAATATTTCCGTTTTCACGTCTACGTCTATCGAAACCAGAATTTCTTTTCTTTGTAAGCATATTAAATCTTAATTGTATCAAAACCAAATGATGGGATTGTCTATTTATACTAGTTTAATCTCGTGCTCAAATAGTACAGTTTGAATAAAATTGGTAATAAATATGGTACCTGACGTGGGAATAAATCGAATTTACTCTTTCTTTTTTTTGGAAATCGAACTTCATTTAAAGGCCAAAAGGCTAATGAGAATTACATCATGAAGTTTAAAAGAACAAAGACCCAACCAAAACCGTGCAAACAAGACTAGTTATGCCCACTTGGAGTGCCTCTAGAGCTGCCGGATCTAACTCGGGGCTACTTCTAGGCAGTCGCCGCTAACCAACTAAGGGTAGATGAGTAATTAATACTTCTTTCACCTTCTTAGAAATAAAATAACTAATTTAAGAAATAAAGAAACAAAATAAATTTCAAGTGTTAAAAAAAGAAATTGAAATATCTCTCTCTCAATAAAATACAACAATAAATTTCGTAACATTTGATTGATACAAGTGTCCGTGCCATAGGGTACGGGATATACCCTAGTATAAAAAAGATTTCATAGGAGTAAAAAAACAAAAAGAATAAGAAAGAGAAAAGTAAAACTACAACTGACTGTGATTAATCTGCTGGAGCAAAATTTCAGGCATCATCATCATCTTCATCCTCATCATCGTCGTTTCGGTTAGGAGAAGGGTTTCCTCCACCAAACCAACCCCAACCACGGCCTGAACTTTGCTTTTGCTTATTAGCATTTATAGAAGAAGCTAGTTCTGAAGCAGCTTTTTGTCGTTGTAATAGCTCGAGTTCTTTCTGTAATGTTTCCATTGTTTGTAGTTTTTGTCTTAGCTCTGCAACATCAACCTGTAGTTCCAAATTGTGTACTTATAAGACCAGTAAGTTATAGCAATAATAAGGAAAATCTCTGAATTTTATGCTACAATTATTTGAGTTTAGAGAAGTTTCAGTTTTATGGTTCAATATATAAAACGATGCCAAATATTACGAAATCCTTTTACCAGAGCAACTCTTTAATAGCAGGTCTAGTCGGATTTGGAAATCAGTCCCAAGTTCTTTGGGGGTTACAGGTTACTTGGTTAACTGGGATAGAGGGGAACGCAAGTAGTGATGGTCGAGTTTTTGTCTGAAAGTGTCCCCTGGTCTTGGGCTCGGCCATAGCCGAGCAGGACCTAGTTCCTAATACATGTAGTTAGCTGCCTAATTGTATAGTAAAATGTAGCAATATAACATAATAGAGGCCCATACATCAAAAGATAAAAACATTCAAACTGATGTGCAAATACCTCAAGCTTAAAACACCTTGACTGCTCAGAAGCAAGCTGACCCCGAACAGATTGGAGCTCCTAGAAAGGAAAAAGGTAAACAACAGAACACGATTAATTTAATCATTCGATGAAGTTACGGCTACAAAAACACGTTAATCGCATGATTTTGGCAATGTAAATTGGACCTACATAATCAAAATTAATTGGGACGAATCGTAAAGGAGATCGCATTAAAGTGTGTATTCCTGTTATGGAATTTGATGATATATTGCTGGAGCCAACGAACATGGGATTGCTGATTTTAAGCAGAAAATAGACCTAAAGTTAATGTACTTGCCTCGGTAAGATCGTTATTTCGGCCATAAGCTTCTGCTAACTCTTGGTTCAGCTTAAGAGTTTGTAATTGCTCTTTTGTATATGCTGCTTCTAATTCTTCTTTTTCTGTCTTGAGGGCTGCAATCATCCTACCACTATCATCCTCTTTTTTTAAGTTGTTTCTGTGTGATCCCTAGCATTGAAAATGAACAATTATATTCAGTGAAGCCCATAGCCATTTTTAACTCCATCGAATGAAATTAACTTGTAGTAAGAATATTTATCCAAATTGCGTGTCGGATGTTTAGACAATTCGTATACAAATTTGCAGTACCATGTGTAGTGTAGAGGTCATTGCGATTAACAGGTAAGATCAAGCATACAAGCGAGCCGAAGGCCTAATTTTTAAGTTTTTATTAACTTAAAAAGACAAGTTGCTATTTGTTTGGTTAAAACCCCAACATTTGTATTTGTTGGGTTAAAAACCCAAATATTTGTATTTTCTTTGGTTAAAACCCCAATATTTGTACAAGCAGTTGCAACCCTTTTGCAAACAGTTGGAAACCTCTTGCAAACAGTTGGAAACCTCTTGCAACAGTTGCAAATCACGAAAATATCTAGAGAGACGAGGACTAGAAAAAAATTGAGTTATCATTTTTCACCAAAACAAAAATTTGTAGGGAGTTTTGACCAAATTTCTCTATTAAATGACGTGAAACAGAAGTTTCTTGTGCAAGCCACTTCCACGTTGCTTAAGACACCCTGCCAGAGGTGGGTCATAACATAAACCCTATCTTGCACTTGCATATTGGCCAGGTCTTTTGGGTGGGTTTTGGTGCCTAGAGTGGTTAGGCAGAGAAGCTTGGGGTAGTCTCGGCTATCGGGCAGACTACGCGAAGGAAAAATCTTGTTCTGTGTGGAACTAGGCTAGTGGGTCTGGGTGGCACTTAGATTAAGGGCTATATGGTTGGTATTGAATATTAATACGGGTGTTGCATCATTCTATTACCTTGGAGTCCGAGTCAACGTTATCCATGACGATTTCCCTTATCTTCCCTGCTTCTAATTCGGACTCCCCGTCTCTTGTAGCATTTGTTGGATTATTTACAGCAACACTGTCATGGACACCTCTTTCCATCATATTTGATTGCAATGTTGATTTGTGGCTTGGTTTAAGAACATTAACCTAATCACAAGCAAAAAAATTAAGGCGGGGAAATAGTTCATTTAGAAATACAATATATGTAGCAGAATTATAGTTAGGTTGTACCTCGTTGTTGTATCGCCCATTATATCCTCCAAAAGAAACAAGGATATCTTCGCCATTATACGAGCTCACCACCAAGCTTAAGCCCTACAACGTAATATGTTAATACATAAATAGATTTCCGTTTCTATTTCATTAGTCAACTGAATGAAGGAAAAGATGATTTAGCCATGCTGGATGAAGTGCTAGTCCATCTTGTCTTGGAGAACCAAGTCAAGTCAGAATCCATGAAGCATCACACTTGACAACGTCGAGTTGGCGCCTGAGGAAGACTCAGCATTCAGGCGAGCCGCCCGTGGTGTGGTACGTAGTGTTAATAGTACGCCCCGCCAAAACGACTCCGAAACAAACAAAAATGTTGGTGCCGCACTCATGAGGGACTGCGAGTGATTTATATACTCTCATGCTAACTGATAGGGGTATAGAAATATTTCAAGAAATAAAACTTACCTCACTAGCTACAGGAACGCGGCCTTGGACAGTTGTTACAACTGACCATACTAGCGTAGACATGTTAAGGACAACAGTTTCTGAGGCACCTGCAGAAGATACAAAGATCATTAATCACCACAACACAAATAAGAAACCAAGTAATTGAGAAGCATATGTTTAATTCGAAACTTTTAAGAGAAATTTAGAAAGTGAAGCAAATCCACAAGTACCACTCTTATTATCGCCTCCACCAACAATAAACCAATTTTCTCCTACAGTTACACCTGCATGTCCAGCCCGTGGAGTAGGTATGCTACCCTGTTGC
>BEHA01044611.1:7843-19743 GCA_002897215.1 Eschscholzia californica subsp. californica | reverse complement strand
TTACTAATAAATTCCAAATCAACTTGTAAATACAAAAACCACATTGAACTCAAGTCACATCTATCATTTTGTTCTACAATCACTCAGATCAGATCAACAATCACTAAACAATAACAACTCAGATTCAAAATTTAAGATCTAAAGTTCAAATTCCATAAAATCACATGAAGAAAGTGAAAATGAATAAAGAATTGAGAAAATTAAAGATAGATCCGAGACAAAAAGTTGAAGGAGATCCGAATTCAAAACCTGTTTATATAATCCGTAGAGCAATAACGCTGTATCGTCATCGAACTTGGAGATCGCGGCAGCTTTGGAAGAGTTTGATGATTCACCTAAACCAACGTATGAAGCAGCTGCGTGGAATCTGTCTGGATAAGGTGGAAGAGAGTTTGCTCTCGCTGCCATTATAGAGCTTCTTCAGTTTAGAGAGAGAAAGAGAGATTTTAGAGAGAGAAAGAGGGAATCAGAAAGAAGAAGCGTTTGTGACTTTTTGGCGTGAAACTCTCTTCGTAGGGCATCGATATGCAGGCGCACGGCTTTTTTGATTTAGGCGCTCTATTTGAGTCATTGATTGTAGTCAATGACTTTTGACTGGGCCGCTCTCTTGTCTCTGCCCGTCTGTTTCTGTCTCTGGAGTTTGAACGCTCTACATTCTGACAGAGCAGTCCGAGAGAGTAAACAAACTTTCGGGCTTGTCTAGGGCGAGATTTGTCAGACTGGACATACTGAGATTTTGTTACAGTCTCAGACTAAACTCGGCCACCTAAGTCTAGAATTGGGAGGTCATTTCGAATCTCACAAGCGTATTTAATCCATGTCTTAACTCTAAAACCAATAAAGACAGTTTGGTTGAAGCGTTGCCCTGACTTTAGTCAATGACTTTTGACTGGCTTGGCATCTAGACGCTCCGCTGTTTGAATCGACAGTTCGAGAGGGTAAACAAACTCCCCTGCTTGTCTAGGCCGAGAGTTTTCGGACTGGATAGTCTAGAATCTTGCTTACATTCTCGGACCGAGACAGTCCAGAAGTATTCCAAAATTTTCTACAATTTTTATGTCAATTTTGTAAATAAGTTTTTCTTATTTTACCCACATCATTTCTATATCTATCTCTCTTATACGCTCTACTCTCTCGTTCCTCGAATCCATCTTTCTCTTCTACGCTTTACTCTCTCATTCCTCAACTTCATCTCTCTCAGCCCTCTCTCTCTCTCTCTCTCTCTCTCTCTCTCTCTCTTCGAGGTCGTTGGCACAATATGTTATCTTTTGGTGTGAAATTCTTCCTTGGGTGAGTATACAAGCGCAACGTCTTTTTGCTTAGGCGCCCCATTTGAGTCGTTGACTCTAGTCAATATCTTTTGACTGGCCCTCTCTTTGAGGGCAAGGCTCGAAGCGTAGGATAGATAGAGAAACGTGAAGAGGCAGGATCTAGGTTTATCGCGGGAAGTCAGTGCTCTCGTCGTCTCTCTCTCTCTCCCTACTTGGTAGCACAAAGAAACCCTAACCCTAAAAATTAGTAACAATTCCATTTTCTATGGGTGGTCTTTATGTATACAATCAAATAAATGTATATAGAATCATTTTTCATTTCATCAATTCATGAAGTAAATCAACTAGAATTGTAAAATCTTGTTGATTTTGATCGGAAAATGGAGATTCAACAGAAGACAAATACATCGACGACGACGACTACTTTAATGGAAGTCGGTATTGGAAACTCTGCACAATCTTTACAAACATTTTTGGAATTACAGAAACAACTTTTTCATAATCAGATCGATCAGTTACAAAATATTGTTGTTACTCAATGTAAACTTACTGGAACAAATCCTCTCTCTCAAGAAATGGTATTTATTTCTTTCTTTCTAGGGTTCATGGTTGTGGTTTCCCCTTTTCTAGGGTTTCTTTTCTTGGTTTTAGGTTTTTCTTGTTTTTAGGATTTTTTTGTGTGTGTGGAATGGTAGATAAGAGACATTGCTAAAAAATCATTTTTTTTTTTTATTTTGTGCAGGCAGCTGGTGCTTTATCTGTTAATATTGGTGAGTTATTTGATGATTATTTCATTCCATTTAGGTATTTCAAACTAGTTGTGTTGATTTTTAGACTCCTTAATTAATCAAGTCTTGCTAATTAATTAGAAGCAACATTAGAAATAAAAAATTGTTTGCCATTCTGAGGTCCAGAAATTGGGGGTAGTTGTTTGAATTTTGATTAGTTAATAGTATATTCCTTTAGCATAACAGGATTAAGCTTATCACTTGATTAAGCTAGGATGCCATTTTAATCCTAGAGACAAACATTTAGTGATACAGTTTTAAGGATCACCTCTTTGAAGTTCGAAGCGAATTTATACTTTTGCGGTGTCGTGTGATGCATTCGTGTGCCTCGCGCCCCACATATGGCCGGTCACAGGAGACGTCCCGACAACTCACAGAGGAGTAGAGGACTAGATGAGACAAAAATCCAGCAGTCATCTGTAGATCAAACCAACCGCACCTGCTCGTCAAGTCCCAAAGGCTCGGTCTATAGACATATATATATATATATATATAGTTCGTTGAGAGCTTCCAGGGTGTCATAATCTTGCATAAAGTACACAGGGTCTGACAAATGAAATTCTCCACCTTCTGTAGGAAAAAGGCCTAGGGATTTGTTAAATCCAAAAGGGGTGAAGTATATGCAGTCAGTATTTTCCATTAAAGATACTATCAGCAAAAAGGAAACTCGTGAGATTAGTGCCCTTTGTGGTGTTACTGTCACACAGGTATATTTTTTTCTTAACTTTTATGTGCATTTCTGGCGTGAACTTGAGCTTATATCAACTTAAAAATTTATATAAAGAACTTGTCGAGCTGTTAGTTACATTAGAATTGTTTAGTGTCAAATTGTGTGATTTAATGTAACTTTCCGCTTGGGACTACTCAGATGTCATTAAAATCATATAATTTGTCACTGAACAACGTTCCATGATTGCATCAACTCTTTAACTGGGTGCATATTCTTAATTTTTAGGTTCACAATGAAAATCATTAGCTGAATATTACACTTAAAATCAAACTTTTACTTAATATAGGTTCGAGAGTTTTTTGCTAGCCAACGTTCTAGAGTAAGGAAACATGTTCGGCTGGCAAGGGAGAAGGCAACAAAGTCCGATGCAAGTAAGACATCCGAAAATGAGTGCTCCACTAGCTCTGATCCAGCAACATCTATTATAGATCAAGCACCCTTGAACACTCTGGCCCCTGAGGCTGTTACAGTAGCACCACCTACGTCATCACAAGACGAAGTAATTCCTGGGATAGAAGCTTCTGATAAAAATTTCATAGATAATATTTTTAAATTGATGAGAAGAGAAGAAAAGTTTTCTGGGCAGGTGAAGTTGATGGAGTGGATCATGCGAATCCAAAATCCTTCAGTATTATGTTGGTACTTCCTTTTAACCTTTGTGAAGAAGTGTAGATTATACTGTATAATGAGCAGGTAATACCAGATTTTATTTCCATTTTCCTAACATGACCATCCTCCGAACTATTTTACAGGTTTTTAACCAAAGGTGGTTTAATGATTTTGGCAGCATGGTTGAGTAATGCTACCATAGAAGAGCAGACTACTGTTCTTCTTGTAACTCTTAAGGTGTATATTTTTTTCGATGGGCTTAATTCACTGCGTTCTCGTTGTTTATATAGATTTCTCACTAGATTAGTATTACACAGGTTCTCTGTCACCTTCCATTGCAAAAAGCTCTTCCTGTACAAATGTCTGCTATATTGCAAACAGTTAATAGGTTGAGGTTTTACCGGACAACAGGTGTGTTACGTTAATATAGTTTTTATGCCATTTTTTTTTTTGGTTCGTAAGTTGTTAATAAGAATCTCCAACTAGTGGATTTCCTTGTCGTGTACGTGAAGTGTCAATCCTCTTACATGGAAATAATGGACATCTATGTCAAACAGACAGCCGATGTTAATATTCTCGCAACTTTAGCTTTTGTGTAGTGTGTGAGTGGGTGTGTTTTCATTTCTATCCAACCTTTTGAAACTCATTTATATTAATTTGAAGATCAGACATATCAAACAGGGCAAAGGTTTTGTTGTCACGGTGGAGCAAACTATTCTTTAAAAGCCAGGCATTAAAGAGACCCTCTTCTACAGATTCACCAAATGATACACATAAACAGATTATTAACAAACAGAGGTAAATCCTCATCTTATCAGACATACTGATATTTATTCCCAAATGTTTCCTCTAACGATGTTGTAATTGTGTTCAGGACCAGTGAAAACAATCAGGCCATAGTTAATCTTCCTGTAAGTTCATTGCACAGAATGTTCATATAACCAGCAGTTCCATCTTTAAAAATCTCTTATATCGATTTGTTGTTCTACAGGAGGACATTCTTGCTTTTACTTATGAAAATTCAGAAGATTGCAGGTATAGTTCCCATTTTCAAGTTGCAGGGTTACTAAGGGCATGTTTGTGATATGTGCAGTTAAAGTTTCTTTAAAACAGAAGTCCAGAAAACCGTTGTAGTCGTTGCCTTTCTTTAGGTTTTCACTTCTTTGAACAAGAAAATAAATTGATAGTGCAACAAATTTTCTCTGCTTTTTGGGGGCAAGAATCCTTTCATTTCTTCGTTGTTGTTCCAGCATAGTTCGATCAGGTTCTGAGTTCTGGTAAAAAAAAATCATAGGCAATGTAAAAAAACAGAAAAAGAAAGAAAATTAAAGGAAAAAAGAAGCACAGTTGAACATGCCCTTAGATGCAAGTCGTTCCCAACAGAAATTGTTATGAATAGAGTTAAATTTTCATCTTTTACTGAACATGACTGTTAATCGTTACTTCAGGAAATCAGAACCTCCACAGGCCTTAAAGCTGCTCCCAGCTTCCACTGATGAATCAAATAGAAAGCATGCCCGCAGTGTCTCTTCTACCCGTATCCTTTGAAAATTTCTTCCATTTGCTTATTTCTTATTACAAAATAATTAGCAGGGTCATAATTATGTAATGTTTGTGAAAGCAGGAGGAATTCTTGATTGAATTTCAGATTAGACAGAGTTTCGAGAATTAAGTAATAGAAAACATAATGAGGAATCGACGAAGTAATTGCTAGATGTAGCCTACAAACTGAGTAATTTATATGATTATATGGCATCTTTAGGCACAATGGCTCGGAATCAGAAAAGAACTCGGGATATGGATGATATAAATGTTATATCACATTTAGCTAGTTTCTTAACACCAATGTAAGTGACACGAAAGCTGAATGTGAACTCTATGTAAATGAGATCACGTTGAGAATACAAAACTAGCTAGGTTTAATCATAACTAAGCTTATATGTGGCTCTATCCCTACTCAAGAGTTGTGACTGAGCTGTTGTCCAGTATGTTTTTGATATGATATGATTACTTCCTTGACCAGTAGCAGCAACCAGAGAACGTAGAAAAGTTCTCCTGGTGGAACAACCAGGGCGAAATGCTAGTGGCAGAAGCCTTCAGATTGCAAGACCTGTTACTTCCACCCAAGGTCGTCCAATGTCCACTGATGATATTCAAAAAGCAAAGATGAGAGCAAGTTTCATGCAGAGCAAGTATGGGAAGAGTGTTACTTCTTCGAATGACAAACCCCTGTTAAAAGTTGCAGTTCTTAATAGAAATTCTTCTTCTCAAGCCAGACATCTGATTTCAGCGTGTAAAAGTCCCGTTAGGCCGGAAATTGAGGAAAATAGAGATCAGGTTTCAGTTGCCCCAGAGACTTTTCCTGCTTTACCAGAAGTAATTAAACAAAATACTTCTTCTCCAGAATCGAGAGAACCTGTTGCGTTTCCCACAGAAACTACAACCACTACTACTACAATGGTTGAATCACCCGTTCGTCCAGAAATTAGCTCACCCGTTCGTCCAGAAATTAGCTCACCCATTCGTCCAGAGATTAGCTCACCCGTTCGTCCAGAAATTAGCTCACCCGTTCTTCCAGAAATTAGCTCACCCGTTCGTCCCTCGTGGGAGAATTTGAAGAGGGATCAAATCCCATGGCAGATGCCATCAGGTACACTTGTATTTGTTGGTATTGTTCTTGGTTCTTTATACATATTGTCAAATGTTCTTGTTGTTCAAAATACCTATCTTCTTATTAACTATTACACTTTTATCGACTGCCATGGTTTTATAAATAGATATATTTGGAGCACTCAGAGTTGTTTTTTCTTTTTTTCTTTTTTTTAATTAGCTGAGTTCTGCTTTAGTAGTAGGAAAATGACCTTTAACAACCTTCAAATTATTTCCATTTATTTACTTTTTCTAATGGGTCAAGTTTCTGGAAGTTTTTTTTTCCGGCGAACTTACTCAGAACTTGAAGTTTGCTGAAAACCACATTAAGAAGAAATTAATTGTGTTCCTCGAGTTCGTCCCAGAGTCACCTTTGGATATCCAGACTTCTATTCGTATATTTTATCACCCTGGGTAGATCCAGTCGATCTTTTCACTATCATATTAACTCTAATAGATGAAACAAGCCGCTCAATCTTGGCTCTGATTAATTTATATTCAAATACGCCAAGAGGCAGTCGAGTTATATCGTAAAAGAAGTCTGTCCCGGCTGAGTACCGACACGAGAGCATCAACATATGATTAAGCAGAGGGCACACTATCATGACAGAACTTTTTCTGATGGGCTTCGAGCCTTCGACATCTATTACTACTCAAAAGTGTGAGTCGCTGGGCTAAGGAAAAACTCGGACTTTTATCTAATTTGAAAGAGCTCCATATTCGATGTGATCAAATTACTTAACCAATTACATGTTTTTTTTAGTTATTTTGTCTGCCAGTAAAAAGTTCATTTTACATTCCAGAGTCTAGATATGGTTTGGACAATCTCGAAAATTTGCACAAAATTGTCGACCACTTACCTTTTTTTTCCCTTCGACATGCAAGGCAATAAATAAGTAGCAATTAACTTTCCTAATTTCCTATGCTTGTAGTGTTGTATCTGTTAAGTTTACAACGTCGATCAATTTCAGACCAATTTTCCATATTCATTCTGCAGAGATTAAGGTCAACAGTCTATGGAGAGTTGGTGCTGGTGAGAAGAGCAAAGAAGTTGAAATTCAGAGAGACAGAACGAGAAGGGAGAAAGAAACTATCTACCAGAGAACCCAAGACATTCCATCAGATCCGAGGGATCCTTGGGACCGAGAGATGGATTATGATGACAGTTTAACTCTTGAAATTCCAATGGAACAACCTTCTGATGTTGATACTCCAGCAGAAACTTCATCATCTTCGTATAACAACATACAAAATCCGGCAGAAGCTTCAACTTCTAACCTGGTGCCTGTTGGTAGTAGTGAAGTGAAAGCTACTGAATCAGTACCAGATTTTGAGTTGTTGGCTGTGCTGCTCAAAAACCCAGAACTAGTTTTTGCACTTACTTCAGGCCAAGTTGGAAATATCACAAGTCAGGATACAGTGAAATTGCTTGACATGATCAAGACAAGTGGGATTGACTTGGCTGGAAACTTAAGTGGGTTAATGGGTGGAAACATCGGAAACATGGGCCAGCCCGTGAACCCACTAGTGACGTCTCTTCCTTCCCCAACTCCTCCATCAGAAATCAGAATGGTTTGTAATTTGAACTGTAAATTTATTGTTCAATTAACAACAGTCATAAACCCATCGTCTAGCCATTGCTGCTTGACTCTCAAATATGGGTAGAATTTGACCTTATAAAATGTGATAGCTAGATGCTATTGGGTCCTTGACCAGCCAACATGATAGTCGTTTGACCATTATTCGTCGGTGTTGTTTCATTTACTCACGCATACCCTATGATGCTTCAATTTGTACTGCATTGTTCTTGACCGTATTCTTGCTGCATTAAATTTATATTATATGACCCTAATACGAGTTTTTTAAATTGCAGAACCAATGGAGATCTAATGACTCGATTTCACAACCAATTGTAGCGGCCAACAGAGAAACTGCTCATTTTCAGGCAGCTGCTCCAAATCCTACCACCATCCTCGGAACTGGCCTGATACAGGCCCAACAACAATACCCATTAATGAATCAGGAAAATCACCACCTAGGAGTAAATTCATACTCAATTTCATCTTCTAGTTTACCCAATGTCCCTCAAATTCAAACCCAAATCCAACCCACTGTTAGTTCATTACAACAAAGTATTCTTACTGCAGCACTTCCATTACTGCAACCAGAATCAGTAAGTTATGGACAATTCCATAATGTTAAGCCTGCACCAGTTTCTATGGTCACAAACCATCCTTCCAAGGTGCCTTCAATGGCAGCTCTATTGTCAACTACGATGATATCACAACCTCCCCAAGTCGTACAAGAGCCGACCCAACAGTCGTGGCAATGGAACGATAATGGCCATAATAGAAACGATATGACCCAAGTTAACCATAATAACTATAGCGCTTTTGGTGGAGGCCCGTCAGGGCCCGCGATGTATCAGTCGCAAACTTTGGACAGAGACGAGTATTTTGGTGAGCAAGAATCTGAGGGTTGGAGTCCAGACAGGTCTCCTGGGTACCATTCAGGTAGGAATATGATGCCTGAACTCAGAAGGGGGACTAATGGCAGAAACTCTAGAAATGATTGGTCCACAAGACGAGATACTGGTGGCGGTGGTGGTCGTCGAGACTTTTCTCGACAAGGTGGGGGAAATAATCGGAGATGGCGAGATCGAAGATACTGAGCCGGAAAATTAATGAATGAACAGAAGAACTTGTTCTTAAGTGGTACTAAGATGAAATGAAGTCAAGAAAATGGGAAGAAGCTTCTTTAAGGAGGACTAAAGAGGAAAAAACTGAAATTAGGTCGTAGTCCCCAAAGTTTCAGTTTTTCAAGTTGTGAAACAGTTGGGAAATTGGAGTTTAATCCTCTTCTTTTTCTCTTTCTTCATCTTGACCTAGATTTTTAGGTAAAAACGAAAATCTTGACTAGTGATTGTAATACAAATATTGGATTTTGACCATTTTAGTACCGAATTTGCCCTTGTTACATTTAAAGAGTATTACGAGAGAGCCATTGTGCTATTCTTATGTAAAACAAATGTATCTTTGTCAATCAAATATTCAAGTTAGGGTTTTATTGGTGGTTGGTGCCATGAGGAAGCATTAATATGTTAAAATATCTTTAATTGTCTCTATTGTAGAAATAAACGCTGTCGTAACAGTGTTTGTTCCAATCTAGATCTCTTTTAGTATGAATGTCATTGAAGTTGTAATATTTAGTATGAATGTCATCGAAGTTGTAATTTTCTGCCAGAAAATGAACTTAGCCTAAGATGTTTGGCAAAGAAAAAACTTGTAGAGTGCCATCGTGCTCAGGATCGAGAAATGAATGAATTTATTTTAAAACAGAGTAGCAAAGCACAATATATGCATATAGAAGGACAGTAAATTTTCGTTCAACAAAAAAACACAGTAAATTGTTTTATTATTACGGAATGAAATATCAATGTCCAAAAAGAAACTATTAGTAATTACAAAAGTTCGTAAAAGGTCGAAGTACGATTTACTTATATAATTAAGCTGCAAGTATTAGATACTCGACACAAATGAAGTTTGTGCAGTCATGGAGAGTAGCAATTGTTACTTTGTTAGTCTTCCATAATCGAACAAACATCGCAACTGAATATACATGAGGTGGGACACATCAAACATTACTCTCTGTTTCCCTGGTTGCAGACTTTCAAAGAGCTTTGTAGCAACCCAAGCCTTAGCATTTATCGACATTGACTTAACTTTTGACTCTTAGACTCAAGTTCATGGGTACATAATTTTGTTCTTGGCGAAGGCTCCAGGAGCCTACCTAGAAAGCCCCGACACCTAATAAGCTTGAGCGCGCATCTATAGTCCAGATGCCTCTCCTCAGAGATGTGGGACTATTACAAGCTTCGTTAATGTACCAGAAATATGTTTGAAACCGTTTCATGAAATCAAACACTTTAAGACTTTAGGTTTTGGTGTTGTTAGTGACTCTTGAGATTGCTAGACATTTCAAACCTTCTTCTAGCTTTGACTCCATCATCTCGACTGAAACACCACCATTTTTTCCTTTACCTGTGACCTGCAACAAATGCTATCCTTATCTCTTTGTGTTTAAGTACCCATAAGCAAGAGCTTCTAGTGCTCGTTTCGTTAATGGACGGTTTCTTGTACTTTGCCTTCGAGCAATCACAACTGGTTGCTTCTGTTCACTAGCATTTTCGCTACAAGGCAAAGGTCGAGTGTTCGAGCTCTCTCCCACTTCTGTCGTAAATGGTTCAACCGTTTCGAGGTTCAATGGAAAATGGGGTAGATTCAGGTCCATCAACTCTTTCCGTCGATGTTTTTCGTGAGAAGTTGGCTTCACAATGCAGTTTTCACTGAGATTTCCCTCACTGCTACAATCATTTCCACTGTCTTTATCCGAAGAACTAATACATACTTTTTTGTCAGATGACGATGATCTTACTTCAGAACCCACTGGCTCACTTGGACTGCACGGGCCTACATTTAGACGTTCATCGTCTTTTCTAAATCCACTGTCGACAGAGAAACAAGCTGTTAACCTTTGGCGTTCAGTGACAGGAGTTAAGTAGTTTGACTGGCTAGGCTTCTTCCTCCGGCTAAACTGACACTTTATAACCTTAGTCGGGTTATTGTCCTTACCAGCATTTGAACCGACGGGCCCTTCCAACGTGTCGTTCGCTTTATCTGGCCCGTTACTTAGAATCTCTTTCGTCGGAACACTAAACATAGTATCTCCTTGACTTGATAACAACCCGTAACTGAGAATCTCCTTATTTACACTCGAAGAAGTTGTAGGAGCGGAAATATTAGCAGTATCCATTGGCAACCTTTTCGATTCTTCAATAGGGATTGCATCTTCTCTGTTACTCAAGTTGGTTTCTGCAATCATGAGGTCTGAAATACTCTTCGATAATTTTGGTTTAAGATAACTCCGGCATTGGCTATTATAATCATAATTTCTATCCAGTTTCATCTTCTTTTGGGCCGACCCATTTTTTTCATTGCTCATGTTGTCTTTAGCAGGATCGGTCTCAAGCTCAAGAAGTTGTGGATCAGCTGAAACTTTCTCCAGAACATCGGTAACAGAATCAAAATAGTGGTCTCCTTTAATAAGTTTTCGTCTTGAGAACTTCTTAATACCGGGTATAATAAACACTAACGAATTAAGATTTGTGCGAATCCGATTATTAGGTTGCTCTGAGTGCCATCCTCGTGCAAGTAAACGAGGCCAAACGGCTTCCCAAAATAGGTCATTTGATATGGCTTTGCTAAGTCGAAAATCTCCATTTAGAAACCTAATTATATCTTCAGATGTAAGATCGGAGCATACCTTTCCAATAGGTAATCTGGGACGACTAGAAACAACTTGGTTGGTTCTTGCAGGCTCTGTGGTAATGCCAGTAAGATCCTGCTTTCCCTTACCGATACCAACAATTTCGACAAGAATACCCAAACCCGCTTTGGCCTTTAAAACCGATACATATTCTTCCAGCGAGATCTTCCCTTCTATGAAACTCTTTGAGACCTGCAAAAAGATAACCGCTAAGAAGTATGACTCAAAAAAACTCGAAAAGGAAAAGAAAGAAGAGAATAGATATAGTTGTAAGGCTTAATATTCTGTATCTTCTTTCCGAGATAGGCTAATATTCAGCCGCAAATGAAAGTGACTTCATTCTAAATGAAGACTTAGAACCGACAAAACCACTCAGAGAAGCAAAGTGACGGTTGACACTGAAGAATGGAACAGATATTGTTGGGATAGTCGAAAATGCATTATCATCCACGAGAATGATTTTACAGCTATTTCGAGCATGGCCAAGGAAGAGTGAGTTTGGTAGATGCATCTCTCGAGCAGGTTGTC
>BEHA01044604.1:0-23049 GCA_002897215.1 Eschscholzia californica subsp. californica | reverse complement strand
TAGTGTAGACATTAGATGTCATATTTCCGCTATAAACACTAGTAGAAGGGTATAAATCCCTACATTAGGGGCATCATATTTCTACGTGAAATACTCCCCAACTTCTGACATCGCTCACAAGCTACACAATATGCATGGGTATCCTTAAATAAAGACGGCCAGTAGAAACCACATTGTAGAATTTTGGCGGCCGTCTTTTTGCTACTAAAGTGACCCCCACATGCATGGTCCTGACAAAAGGAGATGATGTTGGTTTGTTCACTATCAGGGACACATCTCCTAATAATCTGATCGGGACAATACTTAAACAAGTATGGATCATCCCAGAAGAACCGCTTTACCTCGGACAAGAATTTATCACGATCTTGCTTAGTCCAATGCTTGTGCATTTGTCCCATAAAAAGATAGTTCACTATGTCTGCGAACCAAGGTAATTGGGAGACTACAAGAAGTTGTTCATCAGGAAACCTCTCTCTAATAGGTAACTCATCATTTACGGACTCCACAACAAGCCTAGACAAGTGGTCTGCTACAACATTTTCGGAACCTTAAATATCCCGTATCTCTATATCAAACTCTTGTAGCAAAAGTATCCATCTAATCAACCTAGGTTTGGCCTCTTTTTTAGAGAGGAGGTACTTTAATGCGGCATGATCAGAAAATACTATGACCTTAGAACCTACTAGGTATGATTGAAACTTCTCTAAGGCATAAACAACAGCTAACAACTCTTTTTCAGTGGTCGAGTAGTTGAGTTGTGCATCATTCAACGTCTTACTAGCATAATAGATTACGTGAAGTAATTTGTTTTCACGCTGACCTAAAACGACTCCTATTGCATAATCAGATGCATCGCACATGATCCCAAAAGGAGCTTTCCAGTTAGGCGGTTGAACAATAGGAGCAGTAGTAAGCAAAAATTTGAGTTTATCAAAGGCCTCTAGACAAGCATTATCAATGACAAACTTGTTCTCTTTTGCCAAAAGATTACAAAGAGGTCTTGATATCTTACTAAAGTCTTTGATAAATCGACGATAAAAACCTGCATGCCCTAAGAATGATCGGATGTCTTTAACTGTTTTTGGTACAAGAAGACTTTTTATCAATTCTACTTTGGCTTTATCTACTTCTATACCCTTAGCTGATATGACATGCCCTAAGACAATTCCTGAACGAACCATGAAATGACACTTCTCCCAATTAAGCACTAAATTCTTCTCTTTACATCTAACCAACACAAGTGTGAGGTGATGTAGACATTCATCAAATGATGACCCGAAGACTGAAAAATCATCCATGAAAACTTCGAGAAACCTTTCTACCATATCGGAAAATATGCTCATCATACAACGTTGAAAAGTAGCGGGTGCATTACACAACCCAAACGGCATACGACGATAAGCATAAGTTCCAAATGGGCAAGTGAAGGTTGTTTTCTCTTGATCTTCAGGAGCAATGGCAATTTGATTATACCCGGAATAACCATCTAAGAAACAATAGTAACTATGTCCTGCCAGTCTCTCGAGCATCTGATCAATGAATGGAAGAGGAAAATGATCTTTCCTCGTGACCGTGTTCAACTTCCTGTAGTCTACACAAACACGCCACGCAGTGGTCATCCTGGTGGGTATTAACTCATTGCACTCATTTCTAACTACAGTATTGCCTGACTTCTTAGGAACAGTTTGAACATGACTGACCCAAGTACTATCTGAAATAGGGTAGTTGATACCCGCGCCTAATAATTTCAGGACTTCAGATCTCACAACTTCCTTCATATGAGGGTTAAGTCGACGTTGCATCTCTCTCGATGGTTTAGCATCTTCTTCTAAGTAGATGTGGTGCATGCAAACTAACGGACTTATACCCTTGAGATCGGCTATAGACCATCTTAGTGCCTCTTTGTGTTCTCTTAGGACATCTAACAATCGACCCTCTTGTTCTTTCTCTAGCTCGGATGCAATAATAACAGGTAGGGTTTCTGAAGGTCCTAAAAACGAATACTTCATGTTTGCAGGTAAAGGTTTCAACTCTAAGGATGGTGGTCTCTCAATAGGCTGAGACGACTCAGAGACAAAGGGTGATTTGAACTCATCACTTGCCGATGGTTGAGTTGTCTCTAAAGTTGATGTCATACTTGGTCCAGAGATTGTGAGGGATTCAATCTTTGCTTTCCATTTCTCAGTATCCAGTAATGGGGTGGAATCTAATAAAGCATTCACCTCATTGATACTACTTTCCTCATCAAAATCTAAACCAAAGTAGGCCAACAATGTTTCCAACGGGTCATCTGATAGAGTTGTTGGTAAGGAATCCTGAACCAACATATCTATCAAATTTAACTCGTTAAAATCATCAACATCATCGGGTTGAAGTCCAGCATGGAAGATGTTCATCTCTACAGTCATATTTCCAAAAGACAATTTTAAAAGACCACTACGACAATAGATGATAGCATTGGATGTAGCTAAGAATGGTCGCCCTAGTATGACAGGTATTTGATTTTTGGAATTATGGACTGGCTCAGTATCTAAAATGATGAAATCAACAGGAAATAAGAATTCACCAACTTTGATCAAAACATCTTCGACTATGCCACGTGGGTGCCTAACAGACCGATCCGCTAACTGAAGGACCACAGAGGTTGGTTTGATCTCTCCTAATCCCAACTGTAAGTACACAGAATAAGGAAGAAGGTTAACACTAGCACCAAGATCCAATAGAGCACGTTCTATTTTATAATCTCCTATGGTACATGGTAGTGTAGGACTTCCTGAATCTTTGTACTTAGGTGGAATATTTTGTTGGATGATCGAACTAACATTCTGAGTAAGGAAAACTTTCTTATGCACATTCATCTTACGCTTACTAGTACATAAATCCTTAAGAAACTTGGCGTAAGCTGGGATTTGTTTGATCGCATCTAAAAGTGGAATGTTGATACTAACTTGTTTGAACAACTCCATTATCTCCTGAAACTGAGATTTCTTCTTTGACTCGATCAAACGTTGAGGGTATGGAGCTCTAGCGACATAAGGCTCGGAAACTAAGGGTGGACTTTCTGACTCAGGAGCCTTTTCAGGCTCATCCCTCGAGATTCTGGTTGGCAACGAAGATGGCTCGTTCTCTAACTCTTCCTCTTCAGGAACTCTTACCTTGTTGTCCACAATTTTACCACTTCTAAGGGTTGTTATCGCATTAGCTTCATCTGGTGGTGGTCTACCCAATAGACCTTTTGGGTTCTGCTCAACCTGACTCGGAAATTTACCTTTTTCTCTCTGACTAAAGGCTTCGTGAAGTAGACCTATTTGGGTTTCTAGCTTAGTCAAAGATTGTTGGGTAGATGTTTCAAGCTTAGTCAAAGATTGACGGGTAGATGTTTCTAGCCTAGTCAAGGATTGACGGGTGGATTCCTGAAATTCCTCATGCTTCTCAGTTAACCTGTCCTGGTTCTGAGCTAGCATATGCATGGTGTCCTCTAATGATGTCTTTTTTTCAGGTGGATGTTGGACACTGGGCTGAGCAAAAGGGTTGCTAGGTGCATTAAACCCATGAGGGTTCACAGAACTACTAGGCTGACTCTGGTATTGACCTTTAGACCAAGAGAGATTGGGATGATTTCTCCAGCCTGGATTATACGTGTTAGAGAAAGGATCATACTTCTGACGATTGTCTTGCCTAGAGTTTTGATAGAGAGCATGAGCTTGTTCTTTGTTAGCAGACTCAAAGAATAAGGCACATTTGTTCCCCGTATGAGTAGGGTCTCCACAGACAGAACATGGGTAAGAGATGGGTTCATTTCCAACACTCATGACATGAGTGGGATCCTCCGTGAAGGTTTTAGGTTGATTCATCACTAAGGCTTCCAACCTTCTGGTAATGGCGTCAAGTTTGGACTCAGAATCATCGATCCTATAAATCCCGCCCTTAGTTGGATTAGGCTTTGCCCGAGTGATAGGTTCTCTAGAAGTTTCCCATTGTAGGGATTGTGCGGCTAGTTCCTCAAGAAAATCCATGGCCTCATCGGCGGATTTGTTGGAGAACCCGCCATTACAGAATGACTCGATCATGGAGGTGGTAGGATAATCTAATCCTTCATAAAACAATTGGACTAGTTTCATTTTTTCGAACCCATGATGTGGACACTCTGGAAGAATATCTTTGAATCTCTCAATATAGGAGTAGAGAGATTCTCCTTGGAGTTGCTCGAAATTAAGCAAACTCTGCCTTAAAGCTCTAGTTTTATGCTTGGGAAAGAATTTTTCTAGAAAGACACCACTAAGTTCTGCCCAAGTAGAAATAGACTTAGGTTGTAAGGCATACAACCACGACTTTGCTTTATCCTTTAGAGAAAAAGGGAACAACCTTAATCTAACGGTATCAATCGAGTTAGGGACGTTCATGGTCTTACAAACGTCCTCAAATTCCCTAACATGATAGTACGCGTTGTCGTTCTCTAAACCACGAAACACCGGAAGCATATTGATGATTCCCGACTTTAACTCGAAATAAGTGTTAGTCGGGGGTAGCCTAATGCATGATGGTTGGCTAACTCTAGCCGGATGCATGTAGTTTTTGAGAGCCATAGGTTGATCCTCGACCCTAGCTTGATCAACGTGATCCTCCATAGACTCGTTTAAAGAAAGGTTTTCAAGTAAAATACTCAAATCAGAGTCTTTAACAAAACGACCTCTCTTATCACGCAACCTAGGGGGCATAAACCAAAAGACAAGACAAGGGACTCTTTTGAAAACTTTTTTTTTTTATTTTGAAAATAAAAGGAGTAAGGAAACTACGAAGATCCTAAGGAAAACAACGAAGCAAGCAAGCTGACTCAACCAAGCAACCTAGACACAATCTAGACGACTGGGTAGTCTTTTTCACCTAAAAATTGATCTACACAGCTTCTACTTCTTACCAAAACTTGAACTATGATTCTTATGAGGAGTTACTCCGTCACAGTACAACGATCAGGAATTGTGTTCTTGGATCGTTTCCTCTTCCTGGGAAAACTCCAAATACTAATCAAGTTCGAGATTTGTCAAGAATGTCCTATAAGCTCGTTACCCTTTGGCCAATGTCTAAATCAATTTTTAATTTTAAGTGAGGCTTGGGATCGCGCAATGTTGTTACCTAAATGGGCAAGAGACCGGTGATGAAATCCGACTCCTATCTTGTAATGGGTTAATGCCCTTACTAATATGATAATTAAACTAATAGTTCGACAATCAATTAGGCAAGCAAAAACATCACAAGTACCCACTTACAGGAGATTCGTGGGTGATCTAGAAGTTACCTCCCGTTCAAGACGGGCGACGACCTTTGTAGACGACTCGGGCCACTCTTCCCGCAAGTGTGCGAACCCGAGGCTTCTTAGTTTCGGTAACAAAATTAAATGCCCTCCAATTTAGGGTCAAAACAATAAAGGCCTTAATGCAAAACAACAAAAATAAAAGAAATACAAAAAAAGTTATAACACTCTCTCACCAAAATAAAAATAAAGTACTAAAATAATTAAAAAGGTCTTCTTTGATGTCCTCCTTCTTGATGCTCCCTCCCTTTAGCTCCTTTGTGAATCTACACAAGGAAAGGAAAAGCAAGTTAAAGTAATCAAAATAGACAAAAATAAAAATAAAAACCAATTCAAGATTGAAAATAAAATTAAACTTATCCCCGGCAGCGGCGCCAAAAACTTGATAGGCCTAAAATTAGGTCTTTCCCCAAGTGTAGGGGTCAAGTTATAGTATTTAAAATAAGATCGAGTATCGTTCCAAAGGACAAGCTATTTTACCTTAATCTCGAATTAAAAACCCCCTTCGAATTTTTGGTTTGATTTGGAAACTACTTAAAGAAAGAAAACAATACTAATAGACTAATAAGAATGAAATCAAGGTGAGAAAAAGGATCTAGGGATTTCGATTTCACCACATAAATGGATTACTTAAGACAAGCATTCAATCAACAAATCACTTTTTGTTTATAACTCAAAACCTAGCTTAATGAACTAATTAGGTTTCGGATAATATTCTTTAATAACACAATTCAAAATCAAGAATATTTGATTGACTATCATATAAAACTAAATTCCTACACTATCATTCATTATCTAAAAGGCATATCTCATCTAATAATTCAATAAAAGCATGAAATATCTAATTATAATGCATGAATGATAATAAGGTTATAGAATCAACATGAAATGACAATCAATAGGCATTGAAGCTCAATATAAGGATTCATTGATTTATAACATATCTCAAAATAAGCCAGAATATGGGTTTCCTCTACACCCTAGATACAAATTTAGCTACTCATGGAATCTAAAGTAATATTCATTGAATTTATAAAGTAAATGGAATTACAAAATATTAATGGAAAGAAATCACCAAGAATGTTCAAAATCCATATTCCCATGTATCTCCATTTTGATGTCCAATATTAGCTCCAACTGTCTCAAAAATATTACCCAAAACTCCAAATAATAGCTTATTAGAAGATAAAAGAAGAGAAATTTAGAAGAGTGATAGAAGAAGAAGAGATTTTGGAGAAGAAGGTATGGAGAAATTAGAAGGTTAGAAGAAGAAATTAGAAGTAGAAAGAAAATGTAGAGAAGAGATGAAGGTGGAAGAGAAAGTAGAAGAAAAGAATGGGGGGCTAGGGTTTTTAGTTTAGAAGAGGTAGAGAGAAAAGGAGGCTAAAAGAGGAGAGAGAGGGTAAGAGGGGAGAGAGAATAAGAGAGGAGAGCTTGGTTGGTCCTCAAAAAGTCTTTATATAGAGTTAGGGTTTAGTTGGGGTTAAAATGGTAAAAATTGGAAAAATGAGGGCTAGTTTTGGAAGTCTAGGGTCTTAAATGAGAAAACCCTAAATTACACAAGTATTGGTCGGCGGCTGGGGTTTGTGGAATTCATGGGAGTAGGAGACAAGTGTCGGCTGATGAGAGGGGTAACAAATTTAGGGTTTTAACAACTAATGTATAGCCGTATATAAGTTAACAAGTCGCGGTAGAGACAGCAGCCGTCTGATCTTGGCGCGCTCGGATCTGGACGGACAGGAGACAACCACGTGGTCGGGAGCACGGAACCTAGCTACTTCGGGCAACACGGAAGCAGGCCTAAAGGAGGAGATGCACAGGAACCGTCGGATCTCAAAAACACGGAAGCTAACGGCTAAGATTAAAACGTGGAAAAGGGACCACCATATTAAGTTGCTTCGAACTGTAGTGGATCAGACACGCTGGTTCTCTTCCGCTACTCAACCTTAACACAGGAATAAGATGTTCCACCCTCTAACAAGCGACACGTGTCTGTAAGCATACCGCGGGCCGGAAACTTGCCCGACATTGTACCGAATGCTGACCAAATGTTGACCTGACTTTGACTTCACATAATTCCCACATCCGGAATCCGATTTGATTTCCGTTTTCTCCTACGGACTCGTCTCGACCTCTACTTTTCACCCATGTACTCACATTGGCCAAAATACTAGAATGTCCTTGACTCCAAATTATCAAACTACCTTTTGTATCAGTTTCTAAATGTTTTTCATACCAAACTCTGGAAAAGACACCTAATAAAGAAAACCAACCATTTTATTATAATAAAGACTTGAAACGAACTAACTCGACTAAATTAAACGACTCTGATGGGACATTTTCATGACCCATCATAAGACAACATTGTTCATGGTATAAATGTCAATAATGAAAATATAATTACAAACATGACTCAACAAACCACACACCCTTACTTAAAAAGCAACCCACACACCCAAATTATCAAGGATTCCATATCCAAAACATGTCTTCAAACAATTACAGAGAATTCGACTTCCTAGGCTGACCCAAACCTTATTTCATATAGTATAGATAAAGAAAGAGGTTTTAGAAACAAAAAGTCCCAAACTTTTCTTTTTGGGGCAATCTAAGCCTTGGTGTTTTAATGGAGGAATTTTTAGAGAGAGAAAGAAAAGAGAAGGTTGTAGAGGTAACTTTCTTCATTTTGTCTGGTGCGACCCACAACTCCATCGGCATCCTAAACCTAGAAGGCACCATATCGGTCCTTCTCCGCTCTCTACTCTCTCTCTAAACTTGCCCTTTCTCTCTCTAGAATGTATTTCTTTTCTTGATTTGCCAGAGAAATCAAGGTATTCTATGTCAGCCACCTAGTGAGTTCTTACCTGTGATTAATGAACTTTATAAAACATTAAGTGAGAAACAAAATCAATTGTAGTAGCTAAAGTGTAGAACGATGAATTCTGTCCTGTTCATTATCGTTGTGTCAATGAAAAGATAAGTAAGTTCTAAAACGAAATTAAACAATCAATGACAGAAACTCATTTTTTAGATTCTTAAAACTTCAAGGTTTTCTAAGTTTGAGTAATGGAGTCAATTGGTATAAGAAGAAGTCAAATCAATTTCGGAGGATTGATGGTTTGGGACTTTCTCTCTCCAAAACCTCCTGGCAAGTCGTCCTCTCTTTCAGTGGGTTGAGAGCAGAGATACAGAGAGAGAGAGAGAAAAAAAATAAAGAAACATTTTCTTTTTATCCAGTGGAGAAAGTCTTTCTCCTCTGGCCAGAGGATAACGAATTCCCTATATTTAGGGGAAAGGAGGGAAAAATCAGTCACGTGATCTCCGAAATTTTTTCCCCTATATGACCAACCAAACGTAAGAAAAACGTAAAATGTTGAGAAAATATTTCTATTTTCTCCGACCAACCTCCTATCAAACACAACCTTAATAACTAAATGTTAGGGACATAAGTAAGTTCAAACACTGATTGGTGGACCCTAAGTGGGCATGGTATGAAAGATAGAAGATCGATCAAAATTCGGTTAAGTCGAAGTCTTCCAAAGTTATCGTTTTGTTTTTATGTTATGAGTTTTCATTGTTTTGTTTTATTTATCGTTTTTGTCGTGCAAGGTTCTTCGTTTAGAACCTAATGTTTCTATTCGGTGTTTTTTGTTATTCTTCCTTATCCCAGAGTATGCGAATGAGGAGGAATAAGGTCGTCTGGTAGGCGGGAGGTCTTTGGTGAGCAAGGACTAAGGTAGGGGTTCTGAATCCTTTATCCAGCATGGTTTTATAGATAATGAATATGCTAGATTCTATAGTTATATATGCGTCATTATAACTAGAGTTCAGGTAGCATGAAACTCGATTTATGTGATGAACTGAAATATGCTTGAAATGTTTTGATGCGATATGAGAAATGTTTTCGAACTGATTTTATGATGATTGTGAACTATTGGAGATTTTCTTGTATGTACCCGACTGCGGATTATGTCAACCTACGGGCACGTAGCCATTGAGGGTAGGATGACATGTGGACACGGTTGTGACCCGTGTGAGACCGGTGAGGTGGGCGACACTAGTCATGAGACTTGTGGGAGTAGAGTGTTTCACTTGCTGGCCATTGGTGCTCGTACCTCCAGCTCGAGGCTCAAGGCCGTACACCCTGACCGCTCGCCTAGGAGGTGACATTGATTGGGAATCCCTCTGCTTTGTGGCGATATGACACTTGGTTGTTCAACTTCCGTGTTTGATAAGATAATGATTTGAATGAGAAAATGGGTTTCGAGATTGAATGAGAATATTGGTTTTGAGATATGAACGTAACTGATTTTGAAAGATTGCATTAGATGCATGACAGGGTACCGAAGAGAATGAGGTTCAGGTCCTTCCATGGTAATTGGGGGACGGCTCTCTTATTCGAACTCGGTGATCAAAAACGTATTTAGATACTTAAGGTACATATGTATTATGAGGTAAACTCTCCAATGATTGTGGAGTCCCTTAGTGGGAGAGAGGCTTACCGGCTAGGGGTAAGTTTCTTTCTCGAGGAGATGTAGTGCATTAGCTAGTGCCATAAATGGGCTGGTACTATCAAACGCACTCTAGGTTCTCCTGAGGAACTCTCCTCTTATTGGGAGCGCACCATGGGTGGGCAGCTAGTCACTGCTATTGCTTGATAGATTAAGGAAAATGGTTTTGTATATAGTATATATGGTAACTGGTTTGATAACTCGTTTTGTCACGATGTTTACAACTTATTAAATGAACTTTTGAAAACGTGATGGGTTTTGGATTGGTCTTCTACCAGAATAACTCGTGTCGGTGAGTATTCTGACCCCCTACCAGTTGTCAGTGTGCAGGTTCTTGATTGTAGCCTCGAGGCGGAGTGTGTATTCCACCCGGTGACCTTGTCCGACGAGGCTAGTGGAGTTTTGTCGTTTTATATGGTTTTTCGTTATTTTCAAGTTATGTATTTATTGCAGAAACCAAACTCTAATATGTATATACGTAAAACTTAGAGTTGTATATAAGTTGTATCGGTGTTTTATGAGGCATTTGTATGTTGTGGTTCGGGTTTCGACCCGAAACTAAGTTGAGTTTGTTTAGCTTCCGCTCGATAGTTTATTTCTTGTATATGCGAATGTATGGTTTGCATAACAGGTTTTGGAGGTGCGACCGGTTCGATTCAGAGGAGACTCTGCCGGATTTTAGTCTCGTCTATGAATTGCCGGGGCGTGGTCATGTCTAATTTTGGGACACGGGGCGTCACAGTTGGTATCAGAGCAGTTAGTTCTGGTGACCTTTATCAGAGCTGTTAGTTCTGGTGACCGATAAGTCGTGTATAGTTTAGAGCATTGACTGCTCTAGACTTTAGGGAAAGATAAAATTGGACAAGTTTAGGTGTCTAAAAGCTTCAAGATTAAAAGCGACCAAGAATAAAAGATGCTATATATGTATTTATTTCTTTTGATTTTCGTTTCTTGATTCGTTTTACTCGCTAAAGGAAGACTCGACGGATCGTTTAAGATTGTTGTAGATTTATTGCAATGTTGTACAAGATGTTATGGGAAGACAGTCAAGGGTTAAGAGGTTTCAGAGGTATAGTTTGGGTAAGTTGACATATCGATGTTGGGGAAGTATCTAAGACAATAGTAGATGAGGAGATGAGTCAGACTTGGTATTGTAGACCTCATGGTAGTTATACACATTCCTTCATATATGAACTTGGATCAGATCATTCAGTAATAGTTGAGATTGACTTTGATCAGGTTGTTTCGAGCGTGTATTGTTTCAGTTTGATTACAGATAAGTATGGGTCTGGACTTTATTGGGTTGACGGAATGTTTCGATATTAGAGGTTATATAGATTGAGTTGGTGTTGGGTATTAGAAATATCGGGGGTTATAAAGTTATTGTGGAATTTTCCGAGGATTGATTTATCTACGACTTGTATAGATATTCTAGTGGTCTTCTATTTTCATTTTATCATCTTATCGACAACAACTATATTTTTCTTGAGATTATAGTGTCAACGCCAACATTGACTTAAATTTATTATAGATGTATTCATTCTTCATTTTCTTATTTTATCGAGTCAACGGTATTTTCTTATATTATTGTGAACGATATTTTCTGAGGATGTGGGATCAACGGCAACTTATACTTATAGATATATTATGGAGGTCTTTCTTCTTTATCTTATTATATTATGGGCAACGGTATTTTCTTATATTATCGAGAATGGTTTTTGTTATGAAGATGTGGGATCAACGAGAACTTATTCTTATATACATATTATAGAGGTCTTTATTTTTCTTTATCTCTTCATATCGTGGATAGTCATTGTTATACAATATCCTTGAGTTGTGTGGTTATTTAGAAGAATTCGGGATATGAAGGATTGAATCTAGTTTGTTTATAGAGTTTAGCCAGATTGACTTTGGTTAGATGCAGTGAGTTAGTAGTTTCAGAAATGATTATATGTGTGGTCAATTTGTTCGATATCGATGGACTAGTCGTGCAAATTTGTGAGCCTAAGTCACTCGAGCAGGTGATTCTCATATGAAGGCATTGCCAGGAGTAGCAACCCTAGGCGAACCGGAATTGTGAGAAATGCCATCGTGTAACGAAGAAGCTACTGATTGAACCACTTAAGAAGTATTATGACCACAATGGAGTGACCATAACTTCAGGAAGGATACATGAGGGTTGTAGAGAGGTTCGAAGATTCAGATGCGTGAAGAATGTGAGGATGGTGAAAGATATGTTGTTATCTGATTAAGCTCAGAAGTTACTGGAACAAGCAAAGCTCTTGAAGAATCTATCGATGGGGTCAGAAGTTCGTCATTATAGTAGGAAATGATCAAGAAGAGTTGTGGTCTTATTCAGTTGAGAAGTCGTAAAAGGAAAGCAAATTGATTCGAGAGATACATTGAGATAAAGTGAGTCGAACTAAATTTCGAGGACGAAATTTCTATAAGGGGGGAGGATTGTGACATCCCATGTTTTTAAAGTTAGTTGAGGGACTATTTGACATTTGGGTCAAATCAAAAGAGGGGCTAAATCAGCAAAGAGTGCAATTTGGGGGGGGTATTTTGCAATACGGCCAAATGCAGGGACTTAATTGAAATTTCGACTATTTGGGGAAAACTCAGAACCGACTTCTCTTGCATTCTTTCTCTGTTCGATTTTCATGAGAGGGTTAGGGTTTGAGTGGAAGAAAGTCGAAAACCAAGTGATTTTGGTTGATTTTCAAGGAGGATATCTTGTTTTTGTTAAATTAAAGTGTTGGGAAGTGATTGGAGCTAGTCTTTATGGATAATTTCGTAAGTAAAATTCCCTTTCTCTCTCTAGACTGAATTTCTTTTGAATTTGGTTGATGAAATCTTGTTTCTACTTCGAATTTATATTAGTTTGCGATGAAATCATGAACAAGTAGAGTAAGAACAACTAAATCAAGTAAGAAATTATGGTTTTGATGATTTTATTGGCTTGTTCTTAAATTATAGGGTTTGGGGTTTATGGAATTTTGGGTTTTCATAATTCATATAGTTCTAGGGTTTATATGGTTGGGAATAAAGTAATTTTGGTATATAAGTAACTTTAGAGAAATTATTTGATATAATTTATCGATCGATCGACGATTCAACTGACTGAAATTCAGTCTACTGTTGTCAGATAATCTGGGCCTTGTGCAATACTTGGATGTGTTTTCCCGAAACACAAAAGTCATAGATTAGGATGTTAGCTTTCCGAAATGGTATGGTACAAGTCCTTCCGATATCGGATGAGAGAGTTACGACTGTTTTACCAAACAGCGCGATATTCAGCAAATATGAAATCTGCTTACTGTTTTACTGTTTTATCTGGTCATCGAGATATCGAATGTTGTTTGAGTCTTCTTGAATATTGTAGCTCGTCTTGTGAAGATTTCAGAAAGGTATGGTACAAGTCGTTTCGATCTCGGACGAGAGAGTTATGGCTGTTTTAACGAACAATGCGCAGTTAGGAAAATTCTGCTTTGTTGTTGTTCGTATTTTATGAATTTCAAAGGCGACTCACTTGGATTTTTAATAACTAAATGTTAGGGACATAAGTAAGTTCAAACACTGATTGGTGGACCCTTAGTGGGCATGGTATGAAAGATAGAAGATCGATCTAAATTCGGTTAAGTCGAAGTCTTTCAAAGTTATCGTTTTGTTTTGATGTTATGAGTTTTCGTTGTTTTGTTTTATTTATCGTTTTTGTCGTGCAAGGTTCTTCATTTAGAACCTAATGTTTCTATTCGGTGTTTTTGGTTATTCTTCCTTATCCTAGAGTATGCGAATGAGGAGGAATAAGGTCGTCTGGTAGGCGGGAGGTCTTTGGTGAGCAAGAACTGAGGTAGGGGTTCTAAATCCTTTATCCATCATGGTTTTATAGATAATGAATATGCTAGATTCTATAGTTATATATGCGTCATTATAACTAGAGTTCAGGTAGCATGAAACTCGATTTATGTGATGAACTGAAATATGCTTGAAATGTTTTGATGCGATATGAGAAATGTTTTCGAACTAATTTTACGATGATTGTGAACTATTGGGGATTTTCTTGTATGTACCCGACTGCGGATTATGTCAACCTACGGGCACGTAGCCATTGAGGGTAGGATGACATGTGGACACGGTTGTGACCCTTGTGAGACCGGTGAGGTGGGCGACACTAGTCATGAGACCTGTGGGAGTAGAGTGCTTCACTTGCTGGCCATTGGTGCTCGTGCCTCCAGCTCGAGGCTCAGGGTCGTACACCCTGACCGCTCGCCTGGGAGGTGACATTGATTGGGAATCCCTCTGCTTCGTGGCGATATGACTCTTGGTTGTTCAACATCCGTGTTTGATAAGATAATGATTTGAATGAGAAAATGGGTTTCGAGATTGAATGAGACTATTGGTTTTGAGATATGAACGTAACTGATTTTGAAAGATTGCATTAGATGCATGACATGGTACCGAAGAGAATGAGGTTCAGGTCCTTCCATGGTAATTGGGGGACGGCTCTCTTATTCGAACTCGGTGATCAAAAACGTATTTAGATACTTAAGGTACATATGTATCATGAGGTAAACTCTTCAATGATTGCGGAGTCCCTTAGTGGGAGAAAGACTTACCGGCTAGGGATAAGTTTCTTTCTCGAGGAGACGTAGTGCATTAGCTAGTGCCATAAATGGGCTGGTACTATCTAACGCACTCTAGGTTCTCCTGAGGAACTCTCTTCTTATTGGGAGCGCACCATGGGTGGGCAGCTAATCACTGCTATTGCTTGATAGATTAAGGAAAATGGTTTTGTATATAGTATATATGGTAACTGGTTTGATAACTCGTTTTGTCACGATGTTTACAACTTATTAAATGAACTTTTGAAAACGTGATGGGTTTTGGATTGGTCTTCTACCAGAATAACTCGTGCCGGTGAGTATTCTGACCCCCTACCAGTTGTCAGTGTGCAGGTTCTTGATTGTAGCCTCGAGGCAGAGTTTGTATTCCAGCCGGTGATCTTGTCCGACGAGGCTAGTGGAGTTTTGTCGTTTTATATGGTTTTTCGTTATTTTCAAGTTATGTATTTATTGCAGAAACCAAACTCTAATATGTATATACGTAAAACTTAGAGTTGTATATAAGTTGTATCAGTGTTTTATGAGGCGTTTGTATGTTGTGGTTCGGGTTTCGACCCGAAACTGAGTTGAGTTTGTTTAGCTTCCGCTCGATAGTTTATTTCTTGTATATGCGAATGTATGGTTTGCATAACAGGTTTTGCAGGTGCGATCGGTTCGATTTACAGAGGAGACTCTACTGGATTTTAGTCTCGTCTGTTAATTGCCGGGGCGTGGTCGTGTCTAATTTTGGGACACGGGGCGTCACAGGTTTCCTGTGGGAGAATATAACAAGCTATCAGCCAGAGAAATTGGACCACTCGAGATACTAGAGAAGATTAATCCAAATGCTTATCGTCTGAAATTACTAAGTCATGTGCGTACCTCTGATGTTTTTAATGTCAAACACTTACTACCATACATTGGAGATAATTCAGATAAGGACAATTCAAATTCGAGGTCGAATTTTGTCCGACCCGGGAAGGATGATGCAGTAGACCTAGCAGCGTTAGTATCCTATAATAAATGGGACCGTGATACACCATAGCTCAACCCTGCTTGGTCAGACCTGGCTTTAGCATGTCAGCCCTACTAGAGGATTATCTATTCTACTTTTCTAGTTTTTAGCGGTTTCTCATTTTTGGTTATTTTCTAATTTTTAGCAGTTTCTCAGTTTTGGCTATTTTCTAGTTTTTAGCAGTTTCTCAATTTTGGTTGTAATCCTAGTTTTTTAGCAGTTTCCAAATTTTGGTTGTTTTCCTAGTTTTTAGTAGTTTCTAGATTCTAGATACTTTAGAGTTTTAGTAACTTTTGACTTTTATTATTTTAGGGTTTGAAGCCTATAAATAGGCATTTTATGGTCATTGTTAGGGGAACTTAGTTTATTGAATAAAGTTTTGTTTGATTTAATCAATCATAGAGGAGCGATCTCTATACTATTAATGTCTTGCCTACTACGCGCTGCATCATAAAGTGTTCGGAAGATTGGCATACCCATCATTAATCAACTAGTGTCTAACATGTTCGATTACTCCCACTGGACTCATCACCCATATGATGTGTTTGTTTGAGCAAGATGAGAAACTATTTCTCAACTTCTTTGATGGTAATCACATTTCTGACTTAAATATTCACCATCTCGATCTAATCGAATGACTTATATTTTTGTCAAGTGGATTCTGGTTAACTCTAGTTAGTGTATTAATAGTTTTACATACATCCGTATGTATGAAGACTATTAGTTCACTAGTCATAGCTTCCTTTCGAAAAGAAGACTTTGTCAAATAGTCCTTTTGAACAAAATTCACATGTGTCGTATGACTCAAAATCATTAGACTTAGAAGTCCATACCATTGGATCTTCCTCATGTGTCTTATGTCAATTAGGCGCAATGACAAAACCAGAGTTGACCGGTTTGAATCCTTTGATCATAGCCTATAGTATCATTGTTAACGTTTCAGTTCTTCTAGAACCGACTTTGTTAATTTAGAACTGATTTAAAACATTAGATGTTTCTAGAAGAACATAATAACACTTATTAAGTTTTAAGCTAGATCAGTATCTAAGTAAAGACTTTGATCCAATTCAGCATCCTTAGCAATTACTTGCTTCTGCTTCCTCTTGGATCTTTTCTCCTTTTAGTCAAGTATGTAAATCCCATGAAGGAAATTTACTAAACTTGCTAGATTAACTTTGTTAACAAGATGCAAGAATCGAAATTCTCAATTTCGTTTCTTTGTCTTCCAGGTACTTAGGGTAGTTTCTTGTAATGGCCTAGCCATTGCTTTTAAAACTCTGACCCTTTGTCCCTATGAGTTATAAGAACTCTTCTTATATTCCTTTGGTTGCTGAATCTGAAAAAATTATTTCTTAGATTCAAACATTCCTCAATGTTCTTTTCAGTTGTCTTTACTATTTGAGGTGACAACGAACATTAGGAATGGGATGTTCTCTGACGTTTTCTTTGTTTCGAATTCGAGAGCGTTTCTCGAACTCTAATCCAATCAAGAAAATAAGTTTTGTTTAAGCCCTTCTCATGAAGGGATAAACGAAGGTTGGAAAACTATTTTCTATTAGTCATATATACTCTACATGGAAAGAAAAAGCAAAATCCTAAAACTTATTATCATAGCAAAAACACAATTTTTGCCACATTATTCAATGAACCGTCCCCGGTTGAATAATGCGATTCCAAGATCCCATTTCTTTGAGGTTAAGCGTACTAGGGGACTGCCCTTAACCCATCGTCCTAGGTGAGTAACTCTTTACTAATCATACTCCTATGACTCTTGGTTGATGAATAATACGTTTATGTGTTCAATCCATCCTTTGCCTCGTAATCCAAAACCCTTTCGCTGACTCGTTGAGAATAATCAGTTACACGTGTAAACCTTTTCATAGATCTACCCGTACTGTCTCGAGGTAAAAGATGGCACTCTACGGAGGCAGACCCACCGTTGATGAACAAGGGCTCACCAGGTGTCTTATTCTGGGTAGGCTCTTCTCGAAATTCTTTTTGGGGACTTTTACGTAATTTATCAAGTTTGCGTTACTGTGAACTCTATCATAACCATTCATGACTTATTACGTAAAGTTTATGTGAGTTCGCGTAAGGAATTACTTAGTTCCTAGTATGGCCCCTAAAAATCTAATCTTTTAGGTTACCTCTTGTTCGCCTATGGTTCGTTTTAATTTACGTCCTTGAACTTCCATTGATTACTCTCACTTGAACCATGATCTCATCCTTCGGTTCATCAATGGATTCTACGACCCTATACTCTAAGTATTATTCGGGCACATACTCACTTGTGCTTAAAAACAAGAGTCGTCAACTTAACTAAAGGCAATACTACACTACGCATTCACATATACATACCAAATATATGACAATCATAAATAAAGCATGTGACCTAGATTCGTTTCTAGGTTTTGCTATTTGTGGGAAATTGTGACATATCTATGTCTAACATGCTACTAAGTCAATTCTCGTAAAATATGAACTAATGGCACGTTATGTTTCTTCCTTAATGTTTTCTAAAATTGATTCAAGGAAAAACTCCGTTTGGGCCCTCAGACGGCCTGGGTCGATATCGAAAAATTTTGGGTGAAATCGGAAGAAGAAAAGTCAAGACCTCCCATTCGGATCAAGGCCCGAGTTTGCGTAAGGAATTACTTAGTTCCTAGTATAGCCCCTAAAAGATCTAATCTTATAGGTTACCTCATGTTTGCCAATGGTTCGTATGGAGTTACGTCCTTGAACCTCCATTGATTACTCCCACTTAAACCATGATCCCATCGTTCGGTTCATCAATGGATTGTACGACCCTATACTCTAAGTATTATTCGGGCACATATTTCTATGTGCTTAGAAACAAGAGTCGATTACTTATCTAAAGGCAATACCATTCTACGCATTCAAATAATTATACATACAAAATATGACATTCATAAAATAAAGTATGTATCCTAAATCGTTTCTAGATTTGCTATTTGTGGGAAATTGTGACATATCTATGTCTAACATGCTTTTAAGTTAATTTTCGTAAAATATGAACTTATGGCACGTTATGTTTCATCGTTAATGATTTCTAAAATCGATTCAAGGAAAAACTCCGTTTAGGCACTCGGATGGCCCGGGTCGATTTTGGAAAATTTGGGTGAAATCGAAAGAAGAAAAGTCAAGACCTCCAATTCAGATTAAGGCCCGAGTCAAACTCGAAAGACCCAAGTCAAACTTGGTCAACATGTCCCTTGACTAGCCCGGGTTGCCCCGTGACAAGTCTAGGACTTAGCCCTAGCACTGGCCGGACGGACACGTTCCAACCGTGTCGAACCCATTGGTCCGAACACGTCTTGGCCCTAAGCCAGACGCGTCCCTTGGCCTAGGATGCATCCTGGACGCGTTTCAGTGCTCCAGACACGTCATGGACGCGTCTGACCGAGTTGTAGCCTTCTCGAACAGGAAGTCCGAGAAGCTAGGACGCACCAGACGAGTCCTAGACGCGTCTGGGAGCATGGTCGAGGTCTCGGTCCTAGACCGAGACTTTTGTATCCTAGATCATCTCAGACTCCAATTCCGAGATGACTTAGATATGCGCAGACGCGGATCCATCGGGATCCTTGTCCGAGTATATCTCGAACTTTTAGTCGGAGAGGACGCGACAATGTCGCGTCCTTGACGCGGCTGGATCGCGTCCTGGACGCGTCTGACGCGGCTTGGCCCGGGACAAGAGTTTAGAAACTTCTAAACTCTTGTCTTCTTCTTCCTTTTTCCTGCTATTGCTACTGTTTAGCTGCTGTTTTTTATGATAAACTCTTCAAAAACAGTGGTTTTTCAATCCCAAATCAAAAACCCAAAACCCTAGAACTTTAGTTTTCGAAAACTCTTTTCAACACACTCAAAATTCAAGATTTCTATGTTTTGAACCCTTTCAAAACCATGTTTTGATTACATATAAATCTAATTCAAACTAATCAAAACGTGTTCGAATCTCTATTTAAACTAATCAAGAACATGTCCGAATCTTATTCAAACTATTCAAGAACTTGTCTGAATCTATATTCTAACTAATTTATCTAATAAATCAAGTATGAATCTAATTCGTTCTAGTCAAAACTAGTTACGGAATCTCAAACATCACATGTTTAACACTAATTAACCAGGATCATATGCATGAACTAATAATGAACTAGAAACTGAAAGAAGAATACCTGGATTCGCTTTCCCACGAACTAGATTTCATTAACTTTATCTCGAAGAAGATGAGAGCTTCATATGTAGTTCCTCTACTTGAGACACCCGAGTAAATAACTTGATCTCCTTTCTTTGTTGTCTGCTAGAACTCCATTGAAGGTTGAGCAGAAGAACCATTCTTCTTTTGACTACATAGATAGATTGAGATCTTTTTCTCTAAAATTCTCTCTCTCCATTAGCTGTATATTGTGTGAGAGATGAAGTTTTCTACTGAGAAAAATCCACACCTTTTCTGAACTTAGAACTGGTCCTTATATAGGCATTACCTTAGAGTTTAATCTAACTGAAACTCCTAATTAGGGATAAAACCCTAATTAGGGTTTGCTCGTGCTATGGCCGGCCAGACTAGCCCTTAATGGGCTTAGTATGTCCGACCCATACCCCTTAAGTTACCGGTCAGGGATCTCCCTCTAAGGGAATCCCTTGGTTGCCCTTAAAAGTGGGTTTTGCCCTTTTTCGGGCTTCCCTTTCGAGCTCGATTCTTTTCTATCTTTTGAGCACTATCAGACTGGATCATATCCATCTATAGGCAAGCTCCCACGAGTCAACTCTCTCCGATCAAGCTACCACTTTTTGGTGTAACCCGTTGTAGGATCTAGTCAATGTTAGCCGCGGATTACCGTAATAACCCGACGATCGTATACGGCTTCTAGCTAAGCATTACGACCCCTAATTGGACCGGACTAGATGATCTTCCGGATAAAGTCATCGTCATCCTAACTGACAAATTGTATGCATTGCCACCTTGGTCGAAGGACACTCCTTCAGAAGGACATCTCCTTCAGACCGAAGGACTATATCCTTCAAAATCATCTCCAAAATCCTTACAAATAGATCGAAGCATCATCTGGATAACTTTATCAGTCCTCATATGAGTGCTTTTGTCTCTGGGAGGCATGTAACTCACAACATACTCATTGCTTCTGAGATTACTAATGAGACATGAGAATGTCCCATCTGAATCTCTTACCTTGGGCTAGTTAGTCTATTTTGAGCAGTTACTCTGATGAATTGTTTGTTTCTCTTGTCCAGATGTCTTCAAAGGAGTTGAGCGCGAAAATAGATAAAAACGGAAGAATCCGGAGAAAGACATTCTAAGAGTATTTTGGTAATGTGGGTACTCTGCTAGTTCTGGCAAATATTGATGCTCGGATGAAAAATAGAGACCAAGACGAATCCAACGACGAAAACCGAAGTAAAATCGGGGTTCGGATGAGCAAAATAGAGCGGGTCAACGTTGAGGTCAAAATCAATAGCAGCTAGAGGACACGTGTCGGACAATCCAACAACAATGAAAATAAATTCGGTACACAGGTGGGATGTGTGGGTTAAACTCGAAATTTCCAATGGGTCTTAGATTTCATGCAACTTGGTGCAAGTTAATAAAGTAGCTCCATAAAAATCTAGCGGTCCTTATCGTTTCAGCGACACGTGGATCCATCCGGTTCTATGTTGTAAAGATTTGAAGTCTCCCGCGAAGGACAGTAGCTACCTCACTTAACTGTCAATGCCCCAGATTTTTGGCATCTCAATTTTCTTATTTCTTCTCCAAAGTTATTTACATATATTAGATTGAGAAATCAGGATTGGGTTGAAACCCAACTTTGAGAAGAATCAACAATGATGGTCCTGATGGAGAAAAAAAGATATTTTGTAGGAAATTAATATGGAAAGTACTTTAGGCAAAAGTCCCATTCCCCTTGATGAAGCAATTACTAACTCTCTACGTAACCCTTTTGTAAATGGATCCGCTAGGTTATCCTTAGATTTGACATAATCTACTGTTATGACTCCTTCTGAGAGTAATTGCTTTACGGTGTTATGTCGTCGACGAATGTGTCGTGATTTACCGTTATACATTTTACTATGTGCCCTTGCAATAGCTGCCTGATTATCGCAGTGTATTTTTATTGCAGGCACCGGCTTAGTCCATATAGGAATGTCCTCCAGGAAGTGTCGCAGCCACTCTGCCTCTTCTCCTGCTTTATCCAGAGCAATGAATTCGGAATCCATTGTCGATCGAGCTATGCATGTTTGCTTTGAGGATTTCCATGATATGGCCGCCCCACCCAGTGTGAATATGTATCCACTAGTTGACTTGGTATCATCAGTATCTGAGATCCAGTTAGCATCCGCATATCCCTCTAATACTTCTGGATATTTGGTATATAATAGCCCATACTCTTTAGTCTGTCTCAAATACCTGAGTACCCTTACTATCGCCGTCTAATGTTCTTTACTTGGATTGCTAGTAAACCTACTCAATTTGCTAACAAAATAGGCTATGTCTAGACGTGTACAATTCATCAAGTACATTAGACTTCCAATAATCTGTGAGTACATTAACTGGTTTACTCCTTGACCACGATTTTTCATCAAATGCACGGTCGGATCTATCGGCGTCCGAGCTAAACTCATATCATTCTTGCTGAATTTTCCTAGAATTTTCTCAACGTAGTGAGTCTGAGATAATTTTATCCTAGAAGAGCTTCTAGATATTTTTATTCCGAGAATGACTTCAGCCCTACCTAAGTCTTTCATGTCGAAATTCTTCGACAACATTTGCTTAGTTGTTTTTATGACATCTATATTATCTCCTATAATAAGCATGTCATCTACGTACAGCCATAGGATTACACATCCTTTAGCAGTGACCTTAGTGTAGACGCACTTGTCACACTCATTTATTTTGAACCCATTTGATAACATTGCTTGACCAAATTTCAAGTGTCACTGCTTAGGAGCCTGCTTTAAACCATAAAGCGACTTTACTAACTTACACACTTTCTTCTCTTGGCCGGGTACCACAAACCCTTCTGGTTGAGTCATATAGATCTCTTCCTCCAGTTGTCCATTTAAGAAAGCTGTCTTTACATCCATCTGATGTATTTCTAGATTGTGGATAGATGCTATCGCGATTAGCAATCTTATTGACGTGATTCGAGTAACAGGAGAGTAAGTGTCGAAATAATCTAGACCTTCTCTCTGTCTGAATCCTTGAGCCACAAGTCTGGCTTTATACTTGTCGATTGATCCATCCGTCTTCAATTTCCTTTAGAAGATCCATTTGCAACCTAATGGTTTGCAACCTATCGGGAGATCTACTAACTCCCATGTGTGGTTATTCATAATGGACTCAATCTCACTGTTCACTGCCTCTTTCCAAAAAGGAGCTTCTGGAGTTGACATAGCTTCTTTATATGTTAGAGGCTCACTTTCTAACATGTAGGTTAGAAAATCAGGACCAAAGGTTTTTTCTACCCTTGCCCTTTTACTCTTTCGAGGCTCTTCCGACTTGTCCTCTATTAGATTTTTATCTCTTTCAGAGATTTCTGTATTTTCTTCGTTTCTGACTCTTTTCAGAGATTTTTC
>BEHA01044574.1:141325-155359 GCA_002897215.1 Eschscholzia californica subsp. californica | reverse complement strand
TAATCTTCATAATCGGATCAATTTCTAGGATAGGTTCGATAACTTCCGCGACTTTTAATTATAACACTATCAAAAGAAAAGAAAAAAAAAAACACCAAAATGGGTTTGAAGTATTCATGGTATTTGTTAGCCGCAAACCATGAGTCGGTCATAACGCTAAATTGATTATTAATCTTTGTACTCTTGAGCAGGTTATTTTTACTCTCTAAATGCATCTACTCTTGGCAAGAAATAGGAATTTGTAAGTATTTTATGCTCACGATCCTATGATTTTCTTTTTTCTTTTGTTTTCACTTGGATCACAACATTTCAAGGTATTAATCGAATATAATAAGAGATCTAGTTCAATTAAGATATAACAGAGTGAATATGTACATTTTGTTCCTGACGAAGAAATACCTTTGTATGTGATGTAGATGGGACCGATATTAGAAAAGACGGTGGCTTCTTTTCGTCTTCTTCCTCCAACCGATGGTTACGTTCCTCCGTTTAAAGATCGTTGGAGATTTTGGTGATACGAAATTTTGTTTAATAAATACTAATCATTATTCCCTAATGTAGAAGCACTCAAGGTCTTGTATTTTGTTTATCGGAATAGTTATTTCCCTTCAAAATTGTAGTTTTTACTGATACTTTTATGCAAATATTGAGTCTTTTCTCCCGCAAATTTCACGTTCAATCTGTACAAGCCTTCTGCAAGAATAAGAACTTGAAATCCTGAAATTAACGGAGGGAACGTTTGAAACATGGAGTAATCCCTTGGTGTTCTAGTTTGCAATTTAATTTTCGGTTTGCATAATTACATGTGCATTTGGATCATCATGGTGAAATTCTATACCTCAACCAGTTAAATTTATTCTGTCCCCAACCCTTGATTGCATTTCTTCACCTCTTTCTCATGGCCATCACAATTCTATGGTCGTGGACTGTCTCTATCTCACAGGAACTCTCTTTGTATCTCTCTGGACGAACCCTCTCCCTCGCTCGTTGAACTCTCTCGCTTAAGCTCTATCTCTGGTGTCGATCCCTCTCCTTATCGCACAAAACACTCTCCACCAACTCTCACTTGCCTGGGATCTCTCGCCCACGCTCTCTTATGTCAAACTCTAGCCTCAGCTTACTCTGGGTAACAGCAACCTATTCAGAACCTTACTGAATGCAAACATCTGAATTTCTTTTTAAGCGAACCAGACATACCCTAACCAAAACTTGTGACTCTTATCAAAGTTGAAGAATCAACTATTCCAACAACAAATCGTCCACTCCATAGTCTGGTAGAACTTTGGACGGGCGACTTAAATGGACTAGAACATTTTGTTAGTATAATGATATACATTTGTATTTACTTTATTGTTCAAGGGTATTCTTGTGTTTTGTGTACATTTCAGAACATCACTACCAACATTGCAGAACATGAGTAGTACTTGCTAGTTTTGGCACAATGATAATGTAGACAAAATTTAACTTGATCTAACAAAAATTAGGTTCACAGACTTCAAATGCTCTGAAAATATATTTTTGTACCTTGATAGACGATGAATTTAAATAAAATTAAATAAGAAAAAACTTGTATGGGTTTTACTCATCTCAGTCTCAGAGAGTTGAACACTAGATCGATCATTTCCATGCTTTCTTTCCTCGGAATTGTTTGCCAGACACTCGCTGTTGCCTCTTTTTCTCTTGTCGAGATCGTGCAACCTTGGCTCTCTTTGCAGCAAGAGGCATTGCCTTCTTGTGCTCCTTTTGCTTATTGCTCTCGCCACCAGGCTGTTACCACAGTATTAAAGAAAACCCAGAAATAAACAAGATGTATAGAACTTCAATCTACACTAACATCTGATGGTTTTGGGTACTCGTTTTTTCTTTCAATAGCAACATGAGATTTTTGATAGTCATCGGAATGACCCATAGAATGCAGAAAACAAAACCGTAAAAATAGGTCTATGATTCCAAGAAATATTATGCTAGACCAAGTAAATATGATTAAACCAATGAAAATATACAATAAAGATCAAGTTCTGATCCGAATAATTGGCCTAATAAAGAAAAAGATCTTAATCGGGAACTAACACCATATAAGAACTAAAGAATGCACCTTGTTGTGCTTCATAGCAGTTCGCGCCTTAAACTTAGCTTTATCTTCTCTCCCTTCTTTAACTAGTGTTAATCTTTCTTCCTTGTTCATCTTCTTTTTTATGTTACTCTACAACAGAGAAATACAATATTTTAGATAACTAGAAAACAGAAAAGGAATTCTCAAAAGAAGATTATTGGTATCTGAACTTTTTCTTATAGAATTGCCATGCCATTTAGAACATTAGGAGAATAAAATAAAAGTATTAATAAAGCTAATATGGAGATAGATAAGAAACCTGAAGTTTGGAAGGATCGACTCGCTTGAGACGTAACTCCTCAGAACTAGGGATCTTGAATCCAGATGACTTCACTTCTGTGCTCTCTTTTGGTAGCCTGTGTTGAGCTAAAGCCAGATTTGTGTTTTTGCTCGCCTGTAAAAAGAGATATAAGAGTCATTTCGATCATACCATTGATACATGAGCCTAGAAATATATTTGACAAAACGAGAAATATTTAGAGCATAAGTTTGCTTGATTATTCTCGTATCTTCTTTTTAGAGGATTAACTACAATTTGATCACATTATATGACATGGATACATCATAGGATGGAATATACACAACTCTCACGAACATAAGCAATTGAGGGCGGGATTAGCTTGAGATCGGCTAGCCGAGTATCCCACTCCCCTGTGAGGGAAACAGATCAGAACGGCTCACCGTTCAAACTCTGTGAGTGTATATCACTATATCTTACAGTTATATGCATACATTATATAAAATTGACTCTAGAAACGGGTATAGGATTGGCTCAGTCTATCACCTAATCCCAACCAAATCCCCAGCTTACTCGTTCGATCGGGCAACCCCAACTACATAACACGAAGAATCATTATAGTAATTATCTAGATATATAAGAGGATGGTATAATAAGCATATATAACAAGCATAAAACATAGTCATGTAATATGCCATGTGAAAAATCAATAAGAGAAGAAGAGAAACATTCTAATGGAAGCTCTAGATTTCATTGATAAAACTAGGTTTACAATATAACAAATATATAGTAAAGATAAAAGACTAAAAAGGCCCTTAATGAGCAAATTACTAAACGACCCCTAACTATAATATATTATTCTAACACTCTCCCTCAAACTCACGGTGCGGTGTTGAAAAGCATCGAGAGTTTGCTAGCTAAGAAACGAAAGCGTGGAACCGAGTGTGACTTGGTGAACAAGTCAGCAATCTGCATAGTGGATGTGACAAATGGCAAACTGATGGTGCCTCGAGTGAAATGATGTCGAGTAAAGTGACAATCAATCTCAATGTGTTTGGTGCGTTCGTGAAAGACTACATTATGAGCAATATGAGTAGCACTTTGATTGTCACAATACATAGGAGCAGGCTCAGAAATGGAAACACCCATGTCTGCAAGTAACTCACGTAACCAAACTATCTCAGCTGTCGTAGACGCCATAGCACGATACTCAGCTTCAGTGGATGATCTAGATGCAACAGTCTGTTTCTTGCTCCTCCAAGAAATAAGAGAATCACCCAAGAATACACAATAACCTGTAATAGACTTACGATCTGTACGATCGCTCGCCCAGTCTGCATCTGAATATGCTCGCAAAGTCAAGGAAGAAGTCGATGAAAGAAGTAGACTTTGAAAGCAAGTACCTCGAAGATATCTTAGAATACGAAGAACAACTACCCAAGGAACTGTAGTAGGTGAACCCACAAACTAACTAACAACATGCACAAAATATGCAATATCTGGACGAGTAATAGTGAGATAAACCAAACTGCCAACAATAGTACGATATAGTGTAGGATCTGCTAAAGGAGTACCATATGTGGAAGAATAACGAGCATTAGACTGGATAGGAGAGTCGGCTGTCCGAGTATCACTGATACGAGCACGCTCAAGAATATCTCCAGTGTACTTGGACTGGGAGAGAAGATAACCTTGTGGGGTAGAGGCTACTTCAATCCCCAAAAAATAACAGAGAGTGCCTAGATCCTTCATTTCAAATTGGCTTGCTAACTGCAACTTCAAAGATGCAATACCATCAACATCATCACCAGTAAGAATCATGTCATCAACATACAACGACAAAAGAATGCGACCTGCACCACTACATTTGACAAAAAGAGCCGAATCATGATTGCTAGAAGCAAAGCCAAGAGATGTGACTACATTTGAGAACTTCTCAAACCAAGCTCGCGGTGCCTGTTTGAGACCATATAATGCTTTCTTAAGCTTACAAACGTCTCCAGGTTTATGTGGAACACCAGGAGGAGGAGTCATATAAACTTCTTCCCAAAGATCTCCATTTCAGAAAGCATTTTTAACATCCATTTGAGAGACATGCCATTGACGAACCGAGGCAACTGCAATAAGCATACGAACAGTAGTCATTTTTGCAACTTGAGCAAAAGTCTCCTCATAATCCATCCCATACTCCTGCGAAAACCCCTTAGCAACTAGTCTAGCTTGTACCGCTCAATAGACCCATCAGATTATCTCTCAACCTCAAGGTTTGAAGAAACAACATTTTGCAATGATGCAAGGAGTATGTCGAAAAGATGATTGAATGTGCATTTAGTGTTCTTCAGTCTCGATTATTAAGGATCCAATACGTTTTTGGGATAAAAATGTCCTCCATGATAAAATGTTTGCTTGCATTATAATGCATAACATGGTTGTAGATGATGAATATGACGATTGCACAATACCCAATATTTTCTCTGAAATTCCAAATGTAGAAATTGCTGCAAATGAAATAAAGCGTTTCGAACGATTTTTATCAAGACACAAGCAAATTAAAGATAAAAAAACTCATTTTGCACTACGAGATACCATGATTGACAATCTATAGGAAAAAAGGCAATGATAGACATTATTGATTCTTCAATAAGTTGTTCATTTGGTGCCAAAGTTTTGTTGACTCTTCTATCGAACTTGTTGATGCAACCGAAACTTCTCCCTCTTGTTGTGTTTCTCCTTGAAGCATGTACATATTAGCAGCTATCTTTTCCGCTTTCATGATCACAAGCGCACCTTTGATCACCTTCATTTTCCCATCTTCAATATGGGTTTTACACCCGAGACTATATAATTGTCCTAAAGACAATAGATTTTTCTTCAGACCTTTAACATGTCGTACCTCCTGGATAGTGCGAACGGTACCATCATACATCTTCAGTTTGATGCTCCCAATACCAGCAATCTCCACAACATGATCATCTCCCATGTACACAGATCCTCCAGAGGTAGGTTCATATTGATGGAACCATTCTCTCTGAGGGGTCATATGCCATGTGGCTCCTGAATCCATTAGCCAAACTTCGACAAAATTGCTTCTGCCTTCATGAACTGTTGTTGCCTCGCTAAACAAAATTTCGCCTTCATACGAGGTACCTGCTACACAACCCTGAGCATTTGACAACTCAGGACTTTTTCCTTCTTTCTTCTTGAGATTCCAACACTCCCTTTTGTAATGCCCTTTCTTTCCACAATAGTGACACTTCACATTTTTCTTACTCCTTGATTTTGATCTACTTTGCTTCTGACTCCCACTTGAGCCACGTTCCATTGATCGTCCTCTCATCATCGCCAAAGCTTCAATATGTTGTGAGCTTTCTTGTCTATCTTCTTTGTTCTTTCGTCTATTTTCTTCTTCAAGAACCGCAACAACAATATCATCAAAGGAAAGAACTTCTATATTGGTGGTTATATTGATGATGAGTTGATCATATGAATCTGGTAGACTTTGAAGTAGAACTTCCCCACGTTCAACCGTGTCCATGTTATGCCCTATTGATGTAAGTTGAGAGAATAAAGTATTAAGGGTGTCGATGTGGTTTGTTACCGTTATTGACTCCATCATTCTAAGAGTGTAGAGTCTTCTCGTCAAGAAGATTTTGTTGTGTAGTGATTTGGTCTCGTACAACTTCGTTAAAGTATCCCATATTTCTTTTGCTGACGTCTTCTCAACTACACTTGATAATACTCCATCGGCTAGTGTTAGGTGTAGATTTGCAATAGCATTGCCATCTATCTCGTTCCACTTAGCCTCATCAAGCATATCAACCCGCCTATCTTCAATTGCCGCCAAATAATTATCTTTTCTCAAAATTGCCTTCATCTTCATTTTCCATAATGAGAAATTATTTCCATTGAATTTTTATATATCGTACTTTGCCGCCATTATTTTGGTGTCTTCTTCCACTAACCAAACCGACAAGAACCTGAGCTCTGATACCACTGTTAGAAAGGTTGTGAGTCTTAGACACTCAATTGCAACTAAAGTCGAATATCGAATAACACGAAGATGAACAACTTTGTAGATAGATTTACACTTAGAGATGAATTACTTACAACTTCTTCTCTCTAAATAAGAAGATAACAATTATGAACAACCTCTCTCTTATTCTAGGAGATATACTATCAACTCTCTCTTTACCAAAAGAAAGACAAGTATTTAGAAGAAACTAAACTCTCTTTCTAATACTAACTCACTTTCTCTTCACTTGGCTTGCTTATGAGAAGGAATGGATGAGATGAGAATGGGATGATTTGAATTGAAGTTCTTCATCTCCTTTTATAGTGTTGAAGGAGAAACATGGTGTAGACACCTCACCACATGAGGTGTTTCATTAAGCTTGGATGTCCTCTTGAGAGATGGACACTTCAAAAGATAAAAAACTTGTCACCTAGGTTAGGTGTCTCACTCACCATGGGTGTCTCATGTTGTTTGACACCTCACATAGATAGTTGACACCACAAGCTTGTTGATGCCACTTCAAGCTTCAAACAAAGTATCTTTACTTTCCTAACATTCTCCCACTTAAAGTTACTTTTGTTTGTAACTTCTTCATCCATCTACTTTACTCTTTTGCTGCTCACGTTTTCTGCTAGGCCGATGGAGGATCGACACCATATAAACTTGTTACTGCCTACTGGCTTTGTCAATATGTCTGCTAGGTTCTCTTTTGTATGAATTTTCTCCATACTAATGCTTCCTTCTTCCACCTTCTCACGAACAAAGTGATATTGAACTCGTATGTGTTTCGTCCTCGAGTGAAATGCTGGATTCTTTGCCAAGTGCAAAGCGCTCTGACTATCACAAAACAGAGTTACCTTATCTTGTTTGTGTCCAAGCTCCTCCAATAACATTTGCAACCAGATTGCCTCTTTGCTAGATTGTGCAGCTGCCACGTATTTTGCTTTCGTCGTAGAAGTAGCCACGATAGACTGCAGTTTCGAAACCCAACTTACTGCTCCTCTAGCAAGAGTAAACACATACCCTGTGGTGGATTTGCTTTTATCAAGATCATCTGCACAATCCGAATCAACATAGCCTTTAACAAGAAAGTCTGGTCCTCCATAACATAATGCATCATTTGAGGTACCCTTGAGATATCTCAGGATCCTCTTCACCGTATTTCAGTGCTCTCTACCAGGATTTGCCATGTACCGACTAACCGCTCCCACTGCTTGTGCAATGTCTGGTCTTGTACATACCATAACAAACATTAGGCTACCGACTGCTGATGCATACGGTACTCGAGACATCTCCATCTTCTCTGCTAGGGCTCATACTGGAAGATAACTTGAAATTAATAGGAAGAGGGGTAGAGATTGACTTACTATCTTGCATATTGAAGCGTCGCAAGATTTTCTTCAAGTAGTTTTCTTGAGAAAGCCAAACCTTCCTACTACTTCTGTCTCGGTGAATTTGCATCCCTAGAATCTTGTTTGCTGGTCCCAAGTCCTTCATTTCAAATTCCCTAGCCATTTGAGCCTTCAAATTTTCAATACGATCTTTGCTGGGGCCTACAACCAACATGTCGCCTACATACAACAACAAAATTATAAAATCACCATCACCAAATCTCTTGTTGTAAGTACAAGGATTTGCATTAAGTCTGTTGTATCCTAGGCTCGTAACGAAGGAATCAAATCTCTTATACGGGCGTCAAGTAATAATTCCGGTAAGACCGGTTCGTTCCTCAGAGACTAAGTGAAACCTATTCTAAGACTTGGAAGTAAGACGATTTTTGTTTTTGAAAATTTGTTTTGGTGATAAAATATTTAAATAAAATAACGGAAATAAAAATGAACTCAAATAGGAGGGTATTTTTTCTATTTATTATTTATTTATTATTATTATTATTATTTTTTTACATTTTTTTTTCTTTTTTTTTCCTTTATTTTATTTTTATTTTCAAAAACTTGATGGGCCTAAAAGGTTACCCTAAATAGGTCACCACCCGCAAGTATACGGGCGTCAAGTAATAATTCCGGTAAGACCGGTTCGTTCCTCAGAGACTAAGTGAAACCTATTCTAAGACTTCGAAGTAAGACGGTTTTTGTTTTTGAAAATTTGTTTTGGTGATAAAATTTTTAAATAAAATAACGGAAATAAAAATGAACTCAAATGGGAGGAGAAACCTAGGATCTTAGAATCTATTTTAACAAGTATTAATGACGACCCAATCATGCATATCTTTTTTTATCACTCAATTTTTGGTAACCGAATGTACCAAACCCCGGAAAATATTCGAATTAAAGCCGCAAAATCTTAAAGTCTAAACTCAAAGTTCCGAAATACTGAAGTCGCAACTATTAACCATCAATTTATAAGTATGACTCATTAAAGATGATTATCTAAACATGAATCATCAAACTAAAAGCATGGCGAATGAAGAAAGCTTCCTACTTCGATACTTAGAATTATTTATTACAATGATCAAACAATTCAAGATATTAGCACATGAGAAGCACACCATCATCACTATGCTAAAACTTCATTGTAAACACTAAAGGCAGAATTAGCAATCCATTAACTTAAGAAAAACATAAGCTTCAGAAAGAAAACAAAAAAGTTAGAGATCAATCACAAAAATTGATTTGTCTTTCTGTTCACTCCCTTTTCTCTCTCACAAAGAAAAGAAGAGAATGAAAATCAAACATGTTGAAGTAAAATACCCTCCTATTTGAGCTCTCTGTTTTCTTTCTACACAATCTGTCTTCTTTTTCTTTATAAAACAATAAGCTCTCTGATCATTATCCTTCTCTCTCTCACACTACAATACTCTCTCTCTCACTGAAATTACAAAGCAGTAAAGAAAGAAGAAGGTTAGGACAATGCTGGTTCAGACTTCTCTTTCTACATAAAATCTCTCTCTGTCTCTCTAATATTTCTGTTTTTGTGAGCTAGAGAGGATCAACCCCCCAAAAAATGAGATCCCTGCTCTCTCTGTCTTTACTGTTATATAAAGAGAGAATAAAATTTTTTAATCTTCTTTCTCTGTCTTTCCAAAGAAATCTCCAGCCATCTCAATCGATTCTCTCTCTCTCTCTCTAAAGTTCTTCAATCAAGATTTCTAAAACAGAAGAGAGGGTATAAAGATAAATCCCATCTCTCTTTTCAATTCTTTCCTCTCTCTGATTCGAATCCCCTTTCTCCCTCTACTGTGAACAATCAATCCCCGTTACGTGTGTGGAGAAGACCAGGTTAATTCATCTCTCTCTCTGTAAAAATCTCTTCTAAAATCTCATCAATCGAATCTCTCCAGCTGCTCTCTCTCTGTTCTTTCCATTTCTTCACTCGGTTTTCTGTTTAAGAAACTCTAATAATATCCAGTCGATCTCTTTCCTTCTCTGCCAAAATCTCATCTCCAGCTCACCATTTTCTAATCTTGTCGAATCCTTCCGTTTCTCTTTATAGTGTAACTATGTCTGATTTTAAAAGAAAGAAACTCTTCTTTCCTTTCCCGCTCTCTCTCTCTAGATTTTAAATTTCCTTCCTTTTCACCAACACAGCAAACAGAAAGAGTGAGAGATAATAGGAGATAATGGGTGCCAATCCCGGTCGTGGTTATAAAGTATATTATCTGGTGCATCGCAGAGCAGCCAATGAATAGTGCAAAGCACTTTGGGATCACGGGGTTAAGAGGAGTGGGACCACCAGCCGTTAGATCTTCCGTAGGCTACAACATTATCCTGTATCGCGTTACACGGAAATAGTGCCTAGTATAATAACCGAATGTGACCAATACTTACCCACCATTGTACCGAAATAATTCAAATAACCGTCAGATTGCATGCAACGTGGCTGCTAGCTGATTTGATTAACCCTTATTAACTTCGATTTTTGACTTGGCCTAACTTTCTCATTCGGACTCCGATTTGACTTCTGTTTTCACCTCCAGGTTCGTCTTGGACTATACTATCCATCCGAACATCAACATTTGCCAAAATTTACAGAATCAAGAAATGACCAAAATGCCCCTCTTGTGTCCGTTTTTATTTGCATTTCGCCCTAAACTCCACAAAAGGCGTCTGAGAAAGAAAAACACATAATTCATCAGAGTAACTGCTCGAAATAGACTAACTAGTCCAAATTAAGAGAATCAGATGAGGCATTTTCATGACTCATCAAACATCCCCAAACTTAGATTTTGCTAGTCCTCGAGCAAAACAGAAAAATAAAACCACAGCCAATTCACCACTTTCGCAGGGAATCACGATTGCACTTAGCACGTGCAACAAGCCGTTAAACCTCTAGGTTACCCAAGAGGACGAGTTTTGTCTCGTGAGGGTTTCCAGTGAATATACCCACAAAATTCAAAAATTTTGAAAATCCAGAAGGGTCTAAATATGATATGGACTAAAAATGTTTATCCGGAAGACTTTCGAAAGTTAATAGAAATGAAATCCAAGTCGACCAAACCATACTGACGCTAAAAATCCCTTCACTAGTAATCAAGACCCGAAGTGCACGTGACCTGGCATATGAGTATCATTTCGGTTCCGAACAGACAAGACCTCGATTACCGTCTCGATACATTTCGCCTCGACTACTGCCCCACGGTCATACACTCGAAAATTAAAGTCACAAAAAAAATGGTTCACTCAATGTGTGAGTATGAGTATGGAGGAAAACTCAACACATGAAACAGACGGACTATAACTTTTGTGAACGACAGATCTCATAGGAAGGAAACAACCACTAATAGGGAATGGGGAAGCTAACCAACTCTTCTCAACTGATCAACTATCTAACAATGCTTCCTAGAGGTCAATAGACTATAATGATGAACTAGAACTCCTGAGAACTCGACGTCTTCAAATCTTCAAGAACTACTTCAAGGGATAAATACTCAAACACAACTAAACAAACACTTTTCCTTTTTCTCTCTGTTTTTTTTTTCTTTTTTCAATACGCTTCTGGTAATAAAACTCAAAATACAAATACTTCTTTCTTAACACTTTCCTTGGGTATAATTCTCTCCACTTTGCTTCATGCCTTATTCTCAGGGTTCCAAATGATGAGGTTCCTATCTTCCTCAAGTTAACACTGTTTTCAAGTTTCCAGACTACAAGAGAAGGGTTCGCTTCCTGATGACATCCCTAGTGGTTGTAAAATTTGAACTCAGGAGATCAAATGAGTTCTTCTTTCAATATTGCGAGGTTGAGTAACTCTTCATTCTACTCAGAATTAGCTCAGAAGAGATCACTCAAAACAACAAGAAAGGCTCAGAATCTCACATAGGGTACGTCTCCACGAATGATCGATTAAGTTCTCTCAGAAAAGTCAACTCTTCACCTATCTAACACTCACATGGCTAGTGCACAAACAACCTCAAGACTCGAAATTCGTGAAAAAACCTTTAACAAAAGTGTAGTATAACCAACTAGACTCTATAACTATTAACAAACAAAAATAACTAGACTCACATTTTCAATCCAAAAATTTAAAATTTTTGAACCCTTTTGAATTTTTGAAATAAGGACTTAACAAACAATTCATTCCTCTATCCCCAAACTGAAACCGAACATTGTCCTCAATGTTCTGAAGACTATGCAAAAATAACAGGGTGAAGGGAGAGATATTACCCGGTTCAGCGTCCTCTGCATGGGGTGCCTCCCAGAAAGTGCTAAGTTTAACGTCTTCAGCCAGACGAAACAGATGGTTCGAAAAATAGAAAAAAATTATACCTACTGGATTACAAATATGTGATTAACTGTAAACCAATAATCGATACATCTGTGGGTCCATCCAAAACACAAAGTTTTCAGTGAACGATAGTCTCACATTTTCGTAACTTGGTGATAGTGTAAATGAGACTATCAAGAAAGAAGGGCAATCCCCAAACTTAGACGATAATAAGGTCGTTAAGTTTGGCATCGCACTAGAGAGAGTACAGACCGGATAGAATGGGTCTTCATATGGATGATCGACAGAGGGAGTGAGTGCTTCAAAATCTACACATGGTTTTGAGGGACAAAATGCAAAGTAATCTAGAGGACTATCAATGACACCCGGACTGAAACTAGGGTTCTCTAAAACAGGTACTTCGGGTTCCTTCAATGGAGAAACCCTACTATCAGACTCACAATCCCTAGAAGTCGAGTTAGATAGTCCTTCTATAATTTCTTTTATCATGTTATCATCGGTGTCCCTAAAGAATTCTAAATCTTCGCCTAAATCAAGCGAGTCAATCCTCTCATTTAGCAAATTGGTCAACCATGATTCATCATCCTCAGTTGAGTCAAACGACTTCAAATCATCTTCAACTCTAGTGAACTCTTCATTATGGTCTGAATGGATTTCAAGTTCGATACAACGAGAGGATATCTCAATATCGGGCTCCATCGTTTCTGAGATTTTAGTCTCAATAACGATGTTGTCGGGAGAACTGTACTCCTCTAAAATTGTATCCTCGTCATCATAGTACACAGGACACTGTGGACCGTACTCTACATTCTCATGGTGATCTTATTCTATAATACTAGTTGTTATTTCTTGTAGACTTCTATAGGTATTGTCATTCTTTTCTTCTAAAGTCTGACAAAACTCGAAAGTTGTCTTTTGAAGATCACTAACAGTTTGGGTCAATGAAGATGATCCTAAAGATGGAGAGTCAATAGTTTCACCGTTATCCCACTGAAGTTGAGACACGTGTGGAGAAGAAGATTCTCCATTACTCCTAGTTAGCATACTAATAGACTCTTCATGAATCTTCTTTAACATACTCATAGTTTCGGCCAACGAAGGTGATGCTAGAGATGAAGGATCAACAGTTTCACCGTTATCCCATTGAGGTTGAGATACGTGTGAAGCATAAAATTCTTGTTATAATGTATGTAAGAGTCATTAGTTTCAATGTTTTCCCATTGAGGTTGGGACACATTTGGAGCATAAGATTCTCTACTATAATGCATGTAAGTGATCTGTCAAGATATCTATAATATGGTTCATAACCTTCTTGAGGTTGATAATAATCCCTACGACCATCATTATGCATATTGTCTCTAGGATGACTACTACTATTCTGCCCATTTGCTAAATACCACCATGGTAGATTTGAAGAACTCTCGTCCCTTCTGCCATTATGTTGGGACCACGATCTATCAATTTTCCTTAAATTTTTTTTTTTAAATCGAAAACCGGGGAAGCACTACGAAGATCTTAGAAGGAAAACAACCACAATCAAGCTGACTCAACCAAGCAACCTAAACAAAATCTAGACGACTGACAGGTTGTTCAATTTCACTTAAAAGTCTAGACAGCTCCTATACTGTAACAAAGCCTGAACTATAATTTTTATGAGGGTTAGTCCGTCAAAGTAATATGGTCAAACAATTCTTGGTGACAACCAACGATGAACGTTGTGATAGCCGTCCAACCTTCGGTAACGTTTCCTCTTCTCGAGGTGACCTTTTAAAGAATCGAGTGACACTTTCCTTTTAGGAATGCCCAATTAAAAATTAAGTCAAAGATCCTATGAGCTCGATACCCTAAGGCCAATGTCAAAACCAGATTTTAATTTAAGTGAGGTTTGGGATTCGCAACGTTGTTTCCTAAATGGGCAAGAGATCGGTGATGAAATCCGACTCCTATCTTGTAATGGGGTTTGTGCCCTTACTAAAGACGATTAAACTA
>BEHA01044574.1:125209-137407 GCA_002897215.1 Eschscholzia californica subsp. californica | reverse complement strand
CTATATAAACACTCTTAGGGCAGAGAATAAGGTGTGGAATTTCTCTCTAAGCTTTCTTACTCTACCACATCAAGTAGAAAGGAGAAAGTGAGCTAATTCCCATTAACTATCTATCTAGTCAAAGAAGAAGATGTTCTTCTTTCCAACCACCATTGGTGTGCTAGCTATACAACAAGGTGGGAGATCAAGTTGATTACTCGTGTCCCAAGTAGAGGAGCTACACTTGAAGCTCTTGGTCTTCTTTAATCAATTCAATTAATTCGAGGGAAAAACGATTAAGGTAATCTACTATCTCCATTAGTTTAATTACTAGTTTTGCATGATGATCTTGGGGATACTAGTGTTAGACATTAGATGTCGTTATCCGCTATAAACACTAGTATAAGGGTATTAATTCCCTACATTTTCTTCTTCAAGAACCGCATCAGCAATATCATCAAAGGAAAGAACTTCTATATTGGTGGTTATATTGATGATGAGTTGATCATATGAATCTGGTAGACTTTGAAGTCGAATTTCCCCACGTTCAACCGTGTCCATGTTATGCCCCATTGATGTAAGTTGAGAGAATAAAGTATTAAGGGTAATGATGTGGTTTGTTACCGTTTTGGCCTTCTGGATGATTTCATAAATCAATTTAAAGAGAAATCCGTTTTGGCCTTCTGGATGGCCCGGATTAATTTTGGTTAGGCTTCATCTTCTCCATTAGCTAGGGTTTGAAGCTAGAGAGGGGGAGGAGGTTTTTAGGGTTCTAAGAGTCGCCGACCAAGCTTGGTCCGGCCAACACTTCAGTCCGGCCAACCTAGAGCCGGCACAGCAACACGGGGACAGCAGCTGCTCGTGTTCTTCACAGCAGGAGGAGCAGCTCGGGTCTTCATCATCTCCAATCGGGAAGAGCTCGGGTTTAACAGTAGCTCGTCAGAAACCCAGCAACACGGGAACAGCAAGCTCGGGTTGTCATTGGCCGGCACGCGATCAAGCAACTCGGGAGAAGCAGGTTGAACTCGGGACTCCATTGTTAGAGCTCGGGACATCTTTATCTGGCCTGGGATCAAGAGCTCCGGCACGAGAACAGTAAGGACAGGAGCAGCTCGAGTTAGTTCTTCATTGGCGGAAGCTTCTCTGGCCGGTACACGGCAAGGGACGGCTCAGTCTTCAACACCAAAGCTCGGCTGAAGCTTTAACAACTCGGGATTTAAAGGAAGCACTAGATACCAGCTCGGGACAACAACCATTAAAGGCCGGACACCATCTCTCTTATCTACCGGAAAAATCAGATCTTGCAGGACTCGTTTGGGGTGATTCCGGCCAATTTCTTTATTCGGAATCTTAGGGTTTTTACTCTTCTCATCTTTGGCTTGCCTCCCATGTCATTTATTTGTGTTTTGGTGAGAAAATTTCTAGTGAGAGAAAGCTTAGTTAAGCTTTCATGGTGTTTTGTGATTTGAGGAAGAAGAAGACTGACTACTAAGGGGAACTCTGGTTCTGCTGAGAGGACACCTATTATACATTGTTAAAAGGACCCTTGTATTCTTTTACAGGGAGATCGACAGCACTTCAACACATATATTTCCCGTCGATCTTAGTCTCGCGCCTCATCGGAATAGGGAGATTCTCACCTTAACTCGTGTCTTTCTTTGTTTTATTCCCGTTTATTATTTGTATCGCCATGTCTAGCTAGCTTTTGTAGTCGGATACTCGTGAAACATGTTTTGATGTGACAAAGAGTTTTATTGCTTTTAATGATAAAATCTTCCGGGTTTTTAGACCGTTCATGGACTGGAATCCGAGTTAAACCAAGAGTTCGTTGACCAATCCAAGTAAATGGGTGAAGTTAACTAACTTTTCATGCTTATAGATCATTAACACTAGTCACTATCGACTTTGTGGATCGAAGTATCCTCCTTACTTTATTCTTGCTCGACCCTTTTTCCCGAATCTGTCTCATCTCTCCTTATATAGTTTAGTTTACTTTTCGTTGTTTCTTATAAATCAATCCAAAAACCAAATTATCACCTTTTATTTTAGTCTAAGATAGTGAGTGACACCTAGACCGGTGGCTAGACTCTCTCGATATCCGAATTACCTCTCTATCCTTGAGGATCGATCCCGGTCTTACCGGGTTATTACTTAACGCCCGTATACTTGCGGGTGGAGACCTATTTAGGGTAACCTTTTAGGCCCATCACCGGTCTTACCGGAATTATCACTTGATGCCCATATACTTGCGGGTGGTGACCTATTTAGGAAACTTTCTAGGGCCATCAGTCGTGTTCTTCGGATTTTTGAGGGGAGTCTTACAGTTATGAAGGGGTTGAAAAAGAATAGTCTATGTGTGCTACAGGGTAACACAGTTACCGGAGATGTAGCGGTTTCATCATCAGACAAGGAAGTTGAGACTACCAAGCTATGGCATATGCGGTTAAGGCATATGACTGAAAGGGGGATGGCTATACTGAGCAAGTAAGGTTTACTCTGTGGATCACAGAAGGTTGGAAAACTAGAATTCTTAAAATAATGTGTCTTGGAAACGCAATGTCGGGTAAAGTTCAGTACAACGATTCATACTACCAAAGGAACTCTGGATTACATCCATTTAGATCATTGGGGTCCCTCCCCGGTTAGCTCACATGGCGGGGGTAGATACATGTTAACCTTGATAGATGATTATTCCAAGAAAGTATGGGTATACATACTGAAACGCAAAGATGAAGCATTCGTCAAGTTCAAGCAATGGAAGACCTTGATCGAGAAGCAGACTGAAAAATCGATCAAACGCTTGAGGACCCACAATGGCTTGAAATTTTGCGGAAACGAGTTTAATAGGTTCTGTGAAGACCAAGGGATTGTGAGACACCATACGTCAGAAAGACACCACATCAGAATGGTGTGCCGGAACATATGAACAGAACTCTATTGGAACGAGTTCGTTGTATACTTTCAAATGCAAGGCTGTCGGAGGTGTCTTGGGCTGAAGCAGTGAACACGACAACGTATCTGGTTAATATTTCACCCTGGACATCTATCGAGTGTAAAATTCCTAATGAGGTGTGGTCTGGTTATCCCGCAAAGTATGAGAACTTGAGGGTTCTCGGTTGTCCGGCTTATGCACATGTAAAGAAGGTAAGCTAGATCCGAGGGCTAAGAAATGTGTATTTCTTGGTTATGAGCCCGGGGTGAAAGGTTATCGATTGTGGAATCTGGATGGAAAACCAAAGAAGTTTCTTATCAGTAGATATGTTACTTTTGATGAGTTAGACATGGTAACTTAGAAGGCAACGCCTGTAGATGCTCGGGAGGGTCTTGGTAAACAAGTGGAGCAGAATGATCACAGAGAACAGGTGGAGTTCGAGATAGACACTCCGGAAGAGGTTCTGCCTTAGATAAATGAGCAAGCTGAGGAAGATGAATCAGAGCTGGTTCATTACAGTGTTGCGAGGAACATGGGAAGGAGAGACATTCAGACACCGAAATGGTATGAAATGGCAGATATGGTTGCATTTGCACTTAGTGTGGGAGAAAACATTGATGGAGGTGAACCATGCACCTTCGAAGAAGCTATGAGGAGTGACGAATCTAGGCAATGGTCTTTTGCCATGAATGAAGAGATTGAGTCTATTCGGAAGAACCGGGCCTGGGAATTAGCCAAAGGACTCTTCTTTCTTTAGGTAGGTTTCCCCCTTCTTCATTAAAGGTGGTTCCTCATCCGTGAGATCTTGAGGCATCTTCGTTTAAGTCGATATTTTCGTTTAAATTGATGTCCTCGTTTAAGTTGATATTTTCGTTTAAGTCGATGTCTTCACTTAAGTCAAAGGACTCTTCTTTTTTGATGTATGGTGCCCCCTTCTTCATTAATGGTGGATCCTCATCCGTAGGATCTTGAGACATCATTAAAAGCTTGTAAACGAAGACAATAAACTTATGTATTTTGCAAGCTTTTTAATACTATTAGTGATGTTGATAGTAGTGATCGATACTAGGGTTGGGTTGTTTATGGGAGACAGAACTATAATTGAATATAATGTTAGATTTATTGTTAATTTTTATTGAAGTCCTTATATTTTAGCATTATTTATTAAATGATCCTTATAACGCTCTCCTTAGACAGATTTGGTAAAAGAAGAGCAAATACATAAATTGACATTTTTAACGCATTGCCTATACCAGATATCGCTCTTCTTATACCAAATATCTAATGTAGTATAGAAAGTCAGTAAGTTCATAGTTCATTAATACATTAAGACTTTATTAATACATTAATAGAACTTGTTTTCTTGTCTTCTTCTTTTACAATATACACTATACTTAATTTCTTACTTTATCTGAGATGGTCGTCTAAATACGCTAAGACGAGGCGACGAGTCTTTTGCCTCACCTCACTCCCCGAACAACATAGCGTGTACCAAATACCCAAAAGAAAATGAGTAAATATTTATAACATAATTACTAGTATAATAACTATTGAGGTACCATGGACCCACCAAAGTATATTCTAAGGGTGGACCCCATATAAACTTTGAATTCGTTCCACATCATCACTTGTCAGATCAACTTTTCTCGTCCTCGGTGCAATCGTAGGGTACATAATTGATTCTTCCAAAGACGAGTGCCCTAATCCAAGTAAATGCCCAATTTCATGAACAACTACTGATTCTAAATCAACGGCTGACAATATAGAAGATTTAGTAACATCACCTTCAACAACCCAAGTTTCAGCTCCATCTAAATGGAAACGTCCATTTGTTGGAGGAAAAGCGTGGGCTAACAATCCTAAAACCCCATCAAAAGGTCGTCCGTCACCGTGATCTCCTTTGTAAAAAGCTATTTTGAGATCGGCTGTATTATAGTATTCGGTCTCTTTGAAAGTTAACGGCGTTACTTTTGACCAACGTTGAAAAGCACGAGAAAAAGCGGATTTGAAAGAATCCGTTAATTGATTATCTGGGTCAAAGGCGTATGAAAGTTGACGGTTAGACGGGGTCCATCTAAGTTTCCCGGGAAAAAGTTCAAAGTGAGCAACTGTGTGTAATTTACTATTATACCCCTCTTTACCAGAATTCATAGTAGTAGAACCGTTGATTATATCTGCTACACCACATCTTGGCCGTTGGATTTGTCGCATAGTTGATTCATCAAGAATTCCAGTTGGATTAAGATTGAAATTGATTTGGTAAGTTTTTAGAGCTGATTCAAAAGAATCATCAAATTCATCAGTGAAATTCGATGGCGTATGTGGGATGTAACCGAATTTGTGAAAGTATTTCTTTAATTTGGCTAGTCCTTCAGCTCGATCACCTAGACGACATCCAGTGAATTTTTTGTAAGAATCCCAAACTGGGGAAGTTGAATTGGAGAATTGGGTAGGATCATAAGTGGTATTTGGCATGAATTCTGATGGGAAGGCATAAGAAATGGGTAATGTAGTGAGAGAAATTACAAGAATTGTAGAAATCAATAGATAGGTTCTCATGACTCTGTTTTACAGAGATAGAGAGAGTGAGAGAGGGGGGGTTAGTTGATCGAGAAACTTTGGGTTGATTTTATAAAGAAATAAGAAGAGGACTTGAGTGGTTCAAATTCTATGGGATTGATCTATTTCTTCTTAGAAGCAGGGTTCGGTAGGTACACGGAAAGACCTGAAAAAAGGGCTTAAGAAAAGTCGAAGTTCTGATTGATTGTTACTTCAAATAGTCTTTTTTTTTTAAAAAAAACAAGTGGTAACCGTTGTATTATTTATGAAGCCCGAACGTTACAACACTGAAAAGGAGGGATACAGACATGAAGAAACAAAAATAACATTTGTAATCTAACCGGGTTCCTTCATTCTGTGTCTTGGAAAGTTGACATCCTTCTCCGCAATAACAAGTGGAAAAGATAGACATTTGTAATCGAACCATAGCAAACGCTGCTGAACCATCTCCCAACAAAATGGTCAGATTAAGACCCCCTCGAACAACGCTACGAACCATATAAAACTTACAAGTTGAAACCCAAGCCAACTTAAGAACACAAAGGACAACCAATTACCCAACTCATGACTAAGATGGAAATAGACACTCAAATCTGCAGCTGAGATCATGAGAGTCCACAAGGAAGAACCACGAAGGTTCAAGTTTGCCCACCAGAGATCTCTTATGAAAAGAGATATCATGTATCCCAAAGACTTATAAATAAGACTAAGAAGACACACTTGGAAATTTAGGCCGCTAGCTAAACTAAGTATATGTACAAAGGCAGTCTAGCATAATAACGCAACAGAGATGCGTACAAATGGGGAAGTTGAAGCGAGTCGGAGTCGGGATGGTTGTCCCGGAGTCTGGATAAGCAAATGTTATTTAACTCCATCATTGTAATGTAAGCCAGTCGAGGTTCGAATATATATGCCCACCAGAACCGACAATCTTGACTATCTTGAGAGAATGTGAGAGTAAAACCAAGTCTGTTCTGACGGCGATAGAGTTCCCATTGAGCTGACTGTGGTGTGTTGTGGGGAGTGGTGCATGACCTAGAGTCCATATCCGGAGGTGCCCTTAGTGGACCACCTGGGTCAAAAGGCAAAATGAGGCCGAAGTATGACTGGGAAAGGTGGGCTTCATTCAACAATTTACCTCGGTTAGAGTGAAAGCCCATTAACACAAGTTTACCGGGTTCAGCACAAATTGTCTTGGAAAGAGCGATTTTCTCAAACAAACACGTGTTAGCCAGATGTCTCGTGGAGGCTACCGAAGGAACACGTGTCTCAACCACCAAGCAAAACGGCTGAAAAATTTCCGGTGATCCAACCCTAGTCGGAGAAAGGGAAGGGACGAACAGAGGAAGATGCATATTGTTGTAACTAACTCCAAACCCAAACACAAGAACAAACAAAAAAACTACCCAAACAAGCACAAGGCGAACAATTAAAACCTAATGGAACCAGTAAAACAACTCAAAAATTCTACCTTAGGGTTCATCAAACACTGAAAAGCCAAGCAAACTCACTCCATATAGGATCAGATCTAAACACAATGTCTAAGCCACTAAATAAACAGAAGGTTAACCTAGAACAAGGAACTAAAAACTAATGAAGAAGGATGGATGAAGTACCTACTCCCTGCAAATTGGGTTCCGGGTACCCTTATCTCCGACTGTTGCCAGCCAAGATCCATTCTTGATGATTGAACAAAGAAGAGTATGATGAGAAAACCTCTACTACCGAGAGAGTGGAAGATGGGGATATCTGAGCTGTTTCTTTTTTCTCTTACTTCCTTGTTTCATTATTACTTCAAATAGTTACAAGAAGTTCTAGACTTTGAAAAGTTTGAGTCTTTTAGGTCTAATGGGGTACGGGCACAGAAATGGTTGGATGCATGTTAGGCAATTATCGTCAAATAATTTGGTTATTTATAGATATTCAAGTAGCAAAAATATATTAAAAATAACAAATTGTAATTTCTTAAAGAATAATAATGGATATTTTTTGAGTTGGATAACAATGGAGATTATGTTGGGTTGTTTGAATAGAGAAATATATTCACAGACATCATTTTCACTCATGCGCCCAGGGAATGCAACTCCAAAGCAGATGCACTCGTCAAATAGGTTAGAACCAATAGTCAAAAAAATTTGAAACGTAGCTCCATCGTTTATTTCTGCTTTTAATTAGTTTGCTTTTTAAGAATGGTTGTGTTGGTAATATTTCTCATAAAAAAACGAATAGAGAAATATATTCGTGCTTTTTAAGAGAGAGAGAAAGAAAAATAATGTGACAAGTTATACGAAGTGCGGTAGATAGTTTGATTTTGAAATATCTATCTCTTAAAAACTAACGGTTAGAATTCATAAATAAGAAATGAACGTCCGAGATTTATAGATGGAATTTATGACATGGCAAAAAAACATATGTTTTTTTTTTGAAAAAAAAAACTATGTTATAAACAATTTTTTGGTGAAAAACCCACAAAATAGGTGCAAATAGGAATTTAGGCCCAACATCTAACAATATTTAAAAAAAACACTTTTTAAAAAATATTCCAACATCAAACCCAATTTCCGAGCTCATTTTTCCATCTAATAAAACTCACGTTTTCTAATAATTCCCCTTATGCCCTTCTATATGCATATATACATTTCCCACATATTTTGTTAGTTCTCATTTCTTCCCTCTTCTCTCTCTACCTTAACCGGAATTGGGTGATCGGACATTAAATTGGTTCCGCTGGAAACAAAGTCGGACCGTTGAATTATAGGTACGTTCATCTTCTTTAGTGCTTCATCTTATTTAGCGCTTCATCTTCTCAAATGTATTCATCTCTAATCTCCATCTTCTTTAATCTTCATCTTCATTTCCTCTAATCATCGTCTTCATATACAATTAAGTTTTTTCCATAGTGTTTTAGAGAAATAAATTTTTAAATTTTAGATCTAGTTATTTGAAGCTCCACTAATGAGGTTTTTCTTGATGTTTCTTTATCTTATGATGTTCGATCTTCTTATAAGATTTCTGAGTTTTATTTTCACATTATATAATTACTTAACAAAGTGAAAAAGCTTTACGCAGTTTTTTGTTCTAAGAAAACAAAAAGTACAAACTTAGATCTATTTTTTGGTTTCTCTCTCTAGAAATTACGTTTTAGCAGATGTTGATGTTTAACAGACAAATTGACAAGTGTTTTACGCATTTTAAAATATGTTGTTAGTATGATGTTAATACAATGAGCAAGCTCGAAAATATTTTATTTATTTTTATAGTTGTTACCACCAAAACCTAGATTTTGTGCCTTACAAAAATTGATTGGTGTTTTTAAGCATTTTAATTTTGTTGTAGAAACAATGTTGGTTCAACGACCAAACCCGAAAATGCTTGCTCCAAACAAAAATCCGTTCACATTTTGATCTTTCATACATTTTTCTATCTCCTATGTTTTTTTCTACATTTCTACTTAAACTGTAATACAAATCAATAGTTTGACAGCATAATCCTAAGTGCATACAGCAGAAGCGTTTCCATCCGAACACAAGTCGTTATGTTTTCAACACACAAAGTATATTCTCAACGTTACCATGAAAAACGACTTTAAGTTTTTTTTTAATATTTAAAGCTAAATATATTAAGCTCGAAACTCAAAAGCACTAATCAACACAAACAAATGTAATGTTTGCAAATCGTATTTCACACTTCATTACATAAAAGTTGAACTCTATAGCAAACACTTGTCGTATGTACTTTATGTTTTATAAGTTCTAAACATATTCTATATGTTCTAAAAGTTTTTTAACATTTTAGGGCAACACTATTGTTTGTTCGTGTAATTCTAATATATATGAGAAAACGGATATAATTGTTCTGAGATCTACAATTATATTTTATAGCATTCACAATATTGGTCTTAACATGCATACATATGTTTAGTGAATTTTTCGTACTATGGGGCTCTCCCATGGTTATGTATCTCACTCCCACTAGCCATATCATCCGATTAAATATCTATTCTTATGTGTAACCCGTTGTAGGATCCAGTCGAAGTTAACCGCGAATTACTTCGTAATTCGACGATCGTGGTTGGTTTCTAGCTAAATACTACGACCCCTAAATCAACCGGACTTGATGATCTTCTTCGTAAATTGTCTTATCCGAAAACTTGCTCCCATTGCATCTTTGTTCGAAAGACATCTCCTTCAGACTCCCACTTGTACTTAGAACAAGTGCAATGATCGATTCCCGTGTCAATTTGTATCTCATCTGATACGTCACATCATTCAGACTTTCTTGATACCGGGCACAACTGTCAAAGACAAATGATTAACTTTTTAATCTGTTTGAGCACGGCCACGCATTTTCAGTTGATACACATCAAACGACCTTGAGACACTTTTCCTAATAGAATTAGGATAACACAATCCATTCTTGTACTCCTTGAAGGAGTTGAAGGAGATGTCCTTCGACCAAGGTGACAATGCGAACAATTTGTCGGATAGGACGATTGGTGTGGAAGATCATCAAGTCCGATTGATTTAGGGATCGTAGAGTTGTAGCTAGAGACCAACTACGATCGTCGAATTACGAAGTAATTCGCGGCTAACTTCGATCGGATCCTACAACGGGTTACACATAAGAGTGACAAATTGATCTAGGATATGACTAGTAGGAGTGAGATATAATCATGGGAGTGTCCCATAAACATATCTCACAGGCCTAAAAAGGAATTAGGCAAAGATAGTACAAAAAGGCCAAAAACAGGGTTTTGGGCCTAGACCGGTTCGGTACTTCTAGGACTCGGATTGGGCTGAATTTTGGAGGGTTAGTTGCTGATATAATAAACATTATATCTGCCAATTTTCGTGGTGTTTGGACACCTCCTCCTTAGGGAATTGAGAAAATATCAACTAGTTGCTATTTTCGACTATTTCCCTAAATATTATTCTAAAGGGTGTTTTAGGAAACCTAAAAGGAGGTGGATTCTTATTAGGGTTCTATATAAACACTCTTAGGGCAGAGAATAAGGTGTGGAATTTCTCTCTAAGCTTTCTTACTCTACCACATCAAGTAGAGAGGAGAAAGTGAGCTAATTTCCATTAACTATCTATCTAGTCAAAGAAGAAGGTGTTCTTCTTTCCAACCACCATTGGTGTGCTAGCTATACAACAAGGTGGGAGATCAAATTCATTGCTCGTGTCCCAAGTAGAGGAGCTACACTTGAAGCTCTTGGTCTTCTTTAATCAATTCATCTAGTTCGAGGGAAAAGCGATTAAGGTAATCTACTATCTCCATTAGTTTAATTACTAGTTTTGCATGATGATCTTGGGGATACTAGTGTTAGACATTAGATGTCGTTATCCGCTATAAACACTAGTATAAGGATATAAATCTCTACAGTGGCGTCAGAGCCTCTTGCAATGAACTAGTTTTTGCTAAGAATCGAACTAGTTCATAATATTAGATATGATTGATAGTTTGATAAATTGAGTTTATAAAAGTATTTTAAAAGTGTTTTAAAATTATTTAAACTCACAATTTGATATTATTGAATGGGATTCAATGAATTTCAAATTGAGAATCAAATTGATGATTAAAAGTGTTTTAAAAAACTCAATTTGATTGAATTTCAAACTAATCCATGCTTGATTAAGTTGATAGTTATGTTTAAAAAGGTTTTAAACATAAAATTTGATTAATTTTGAATTGGATTCAAAGATTTTTCAAATTGATTTCAAAATTGTAAGTATTTGAAAAAGTATCAAAAACCTAGATTTTGATCCAAAATTGGTTTGATTAAGAGTTGTTTTTAAGTTTTGGAAACTTTTGAAAAACAAAAATTTGGAATTTTAGAAGTGTTCTAAAAGGAGTTATTTTGAGTTTAGAAAACTCCCAAAACAAATTTGGAAAATTTTAAAAGTTTTGAAAATTTTTAGAAGTGTTCTAAAGAGAATTTCAAAATTTTAGAAAAGCTTTAAAATTGGAAAATAACAACTTAGAGTTGCATAAGAAAAAAAAATAATTTTGAAACTAGGGTTTTTTGGAGAAACCCTAGTGTCCGGCCAGGAAGCTCCTGGATGCGTCCTCTGGACTCGTCCAGAGCAGCTGCTGAGACGCGTCTAGGACGCGACCAGCAGCTGCAACAGAAGCTTCTGGATGCGTCTTGGAGACGCGTCCAGAGCAGCTGTTGGGACGCGTCTTGGAGATGCGTCCAGAGCAGCTGTTGGGACGCGTCTTGGAGACGCGACCAGCAGCTGCGAGGGAGCTTCCTGGACGCGTCTAGAACGCGTCCAGAGCACTCGACCAGACGTGTGTTGGAGGCGCGTCTGGGAGGTTCTGGGTGTCTCGGACTAGTCCGAGACACCTAGTGCCCGAGACACCTAGTGCTGGTCCGGTCCAGCACCAGACGCGTCCGGTGCATGGACTAGCGTCCTGGCTCCGACCAGGACGAGACCAGGCCTTGATAGGCCTCGACCAGGATATGTCGGCCCTATGGGCCGTGCTATGTCCGGACCTTGTCCGAGCCCTTTTGTGGGCTTGGGCCGGGACTTGTCTAGGACTTGTCCCGGGCTTTTTCGAGGCTTTTCGGACCACAAAAAGGGACCATCATTCGGGTGGGAGTTTTTGCCAAAATTTCTTCCGATTCCAACCAAATAATTCCAAAATCAATCCGGGCCATCCAAAAGGCCAAAACGGATTTCTCTTTAAATTGATTTATGAAATCATTAAGAATCGAACCAATA
>BEHA01044574.1:67817-117815 GCA_002897215.1 Eschscholzia californica subsp. californica | reverse complement strand
TTAAATACTAAACCAAACTTAGACGACTATGAAATAACTAATTTATTTCCGATAACGAGAGTTTGTAAATTTGAGCCTCTTCCGTAAACTCTTTTTACTCACACAATTTACTTGTCAAGCTTTATTCCAAATATACCTCATGCCTTAGACTTGTGTATGAGTCTCATACTTTGTCTTAGGTGACAGTTTAGTTTGACTACGGATGTAGTCCGTTTAAACTTTGCTAATTATCAATTAATTTGAAGATCGCTCTCTTCAACCTTGATAATTTATAGTAATCTTTACTAGTATTAAGGCTTTATTTCTTTTGTAGAATTTGCAACATTTCCCGGCTAGAAACACTCTCAGCCTACTTTACTTCCATGTTTGGAAGTTTCCTAGGATGACTTGTTGTACTACTTCATCCTACAACCTTCTAGGATGCTCTTAAGTAGTGTTTCAGATTCTTCAATCTAAATTTGGATATTGACATCAATGCTCTGGATGTCTAAATGTTAATCATGTCCTATATGACCGACTTTATGTTTTGTACATAAATGTCTCTCATGCGTGCTTGCTCATCGGTGTCTTCAAGATTCCGAATCTTGCAACGCTCTCTGTCATGAGTTTTTGGGTCGAAGTTCTCATAGACTTTTCCGAGTCATGGACCTTTCGAGTTTGGACTTCAAGAATCTTTGGCGTACCAAGAATTCTTAATCCTATCATCTAATCGATCTATACTTATAGACCTTTGATGCCCAAAATGGTATTTTATCCTTTTGTGTGTGGTTCTTTTTTGAGTCAGTTCCTGACTGTTTTAACAACATTTCTATGTTGTACTCAATCTCTTGTATGTACTCTGCATACGAACCTGGAAAGTTTGTTACTCCCACTTACCTTCTTGAAATCTCGTGATTCAAGATTTTCTTAAGGAATCAAACTACTTTGATTACTTCTATGAATCGAAGATTCCAACTCTTGCGTTCTTCAATCCGTTCATGGATTCCTGAAGCATGTGTATGGACATAACTGGACTTAGAAGAATCTTTATTCGTCTTGTCTAGTTTTGAGAAACTCTAAGGTTTTCATCCTTCTCAATTTTCTTATCATGGAAAACTAATTTAAGTCTTCCGTTGACTAAATTATCAAACTTCATGGTTTGATGAGATATGGATTCCATATTTTTTGGCTTCTGGCCAAAAAGCTAGTGTCGGTTTCCATCTCTACACGGGTCTTTTATCTCTTCAGAAAGAACTTAATCTTTTGAGTTTTTGAGATTAACTTTTGACCTTAAGGGCTTTTGAGCAACAATTTGGGTTACTCTCAACTACTTGAGATATTCTCGTTTTGAGCTACTTTCTGAAGGAGATGTCCTTCGGTCTGAAGGAGATGTCCTTCGACCAAGATGGCAATGCGTACAATTTGTCAGTTAGGATAACGATGACTTTATCCGGAAGATCATCTAGTCTAGTTCAATTAGGGATCATAATGCTTAGCTAGAAGCCGCTTACGATCGTCGAATCTCTTCGGTAATCCGAGGCTAACATAGACCGGATCCTACAACAGGTTACACCAAAGAGTGGTAGCTTAATTGGAGAGAGTTGACTCATGGGAGCTTGCCTATAGATGGATATGATCCAGTCTGATAATGTCAAAAAGATAGAAAGAATCGGGCTCGAAAGAGGAATCCGAAAAGGTGGAAAAACCCACTTATGGGGTGTCCTGATCAAACCTATTAGGGAGTTGATCAGGACCGGTCATAAGAGTAGGGTGGACCTACCGACTTAATCCCGAAACTTCTAGAAAGATCTCAGTCGGCCACACATCTCGAAGTGTTTAAGCCAGTTTGGACTCCACGTATCTAAAGGAGGAAACTTCTCTTTTAAAGTCTATCACACCGGCAAGATATATACGGAAAATACTTGAACTTAGGAACTTCCACTTATCAAAGATCCGGGATAGACTCCAAGAGAAACTTAGATACTCAAGGGAGGAAACTTTCCCTTCAGTTTGACGGCAACCGCCTCACCACCGCCACTAATCACAGTCGGCGTAACATTGTCTATAAAAGGCCCCCCACATCGTCCTTCACATGACACGATCTTTTGACCCAAAAAGATCACAAGAAACTCAGAGTTCTCATAACTCACCCCCAAAAGGATCAATCAATATTCATTCTTTTACTACAAAGAGCACACTGACTGGCTTGAGCGTCGGAGCGGTTTTCGAACCCTTTGCAGGTTCCCCCCTTGGGAACAGACGAACAAGATCAAGGAGCAAGGGGCAGGAGCAGGAGCAAGGAACAGGAGCAAGGAACAGGAGCAAGGAACGAGGAGCTAGGAGCAGGAGAAGCAGAGAACCAGAGCTAGAAGCTGATTCAACCTCTACAGTTTGACTTGACTCAACAAAACAATCAACTTAACGGAGGTTGTCATGCATCAACTCCCTGATTCATGCTGATACAATGGAAAGCCATTTTTTGACATCAGCAGATATTTACTGACCCTCTTATTGTTCCTCCTTCTGCTTCTCCTTCTTCTTCTACTGTTTAGCAATCGTGTTTTTACTTTGTTTCTTTTTTTCCTTCTTTTCTGTATATACGGGGTCTTGTCTTTCTATTGATTATTTGTTGCTTCTTCCTCCTTTACCGAGTTGACTATTTCCTGCATGTTTACTTCAAGCACAGAACTATTATCAGTATAAACCCTAATCTTACTAATGTGATTTCTTAACTTACTGCGCATGCTCCGAATGTCTTCTCCTGCATAAAACTCAGAGTTATTCTTACTCTAAAACATGAATGACCTAACTTACTAATTCCTCCTGCAAAATAAAACCTACCCTGCGAAATATTTTCTGAGCAGTTTCAGAGTTTAGCTAAGGCTTCCCCTTGACCCCTGGTCATAGCTTTCACTATCAGGGTTGTTTTCGTCGGCTTAAGCGTGACTAGTTTAACTAGGGCTTCTCCTTAGACCCTAGGTCGTCGCTTTCGCTATTAGGCTTGTTTCGTCGGCTTGAGTACGACTAGTTTAACTAGGACTTCTCCTTGGGACCCCTGGTCGTTGTTTTCGCAATCAGAGATGTTTTGTCAGCTTGAGCACGACTTGTTTAACTAGAACTTCTCCCTAGGACCCCTGGTTGTTGCTACCAGGGTCGTCCGTTTTACTTGAGCAAAGTAAGTTTTAACTAGGACTCCTCCTTAGGGCCTCTAGTCGTAGCTTTTGCTACCAGGGTTATCCGTTTTGCCGAAACAAAGTAAGTTTAACTAGGATTTCTCCTTAGGGTCCTTGGTCGTGGCCTTAGCTACCAGGGCTTATCCATTTTGCTTGAGTAAATTTAAGTTTGACTAGGACTCCTACTTAGGGCCCCTGGTCGTCGCTTCCGCTACCAGGGATGTCTGTTTTGCTTTCACAAAGTAAGTTTAACTATGACTCCTCCCTAGGGCCCCTAGTCGTCACTTCCTCTACCCGGTCACCTTTGCCAGGGATATAGGTTAACTAGAACTTCTCCGTAGGATCCTCAGTGGGGACCGCGTTTCACTCGAGTAAAGTGAGTTTAACTAGGATTTCTCCTAATAAGGTTTCTGGTCGTCGCCGTAGCTACCAGAGCTGCCTAATTTGCCGGCTTGAGCACGATCAATTTAACTAGGACTCCTTCTTGGGACCTTGGTGAAGGGTCAGTTTTACTCGAGTAAAGTTTCAGTTTAATTAGGACTGCTCCTTGAGGCTTCTGGTTGTCGCCTTAGCTACCAGAGCTACCTATTTTGCCGAAGCAAAGTGAGTTTGGCTAGGACTCCTCCTTGGAGCTTCTGGTCGTCGTCGCCTTAGCTACCAGGGTTGCTTGTTTTGCCGAAGCAAAGTGAGTTTCACTAGGACTCCTCCTTTTATAGTGTCGCCTTCTTGCTAAAGATGTTTTTTTATTAAAAAAAAATATGTAGCTTGTAGCGCTACTTCTCCCGCCTAACGGCTTTATTCGCAAAATTACTAAAAGGAAATCAAAAATTGATGGTAACCTACGTGGTCCTTGACTTTCAGTCCTGCATGTCTGCCGTGGGGTCTCCGTAGAAAACTTTATCTCCTCCGACGATGGTCGGGTTAGTGGTTTCTTCTTCACAGCCCTGACTGGAGATTAAGTAGCACTCTCTGGCTACTTCTTGATTCCCTCTGACCGTCCCTATGAGATTCGTTCTCGGGATTGGGAATTTCATCATGAGGTGGTTCAGAGAGATTATCGCCCCTGACTCTCTCAGGAAGTTCCTGCCCAGTATGATGTTGTATGCATGCATCTTATCGACTATGGCGAAATTTAACATTATTGCTGATGATGCATAAAATGTCCAAACGTTGACTAACGTCTGAAGAGCCCCGACTCTGAAATTTTTTTGGAAACTGTCGTTTCACCTTCTTCTTCCACATTTCTAGGATTCCATAACTGCTGTTTTTGTGATGTTTTTCATCAAATATTCATGTTTTTAAAACCTATTTCAAATATTTATAAGCCATTAAATCCGTTTTCGAAAACTATTTTCATAAAACAGAAAATCTAATGTTTATATGCATTCAAATAGCTTTAAAAACCTATTTGATTGCGTCTAAATCCCATTCAAACTAACCAAATATGTGTTTGGATCTCTAACTCAAACTCATCTATCTATTTATACTAGTCTGAATCTAATTCGACTAACCAAAACTAGTTACATGCAAGAGGCTTGTGATGCCACTGTAAGGTTTTGTATGTCTCTAAGACTACCTAATGTTGTTAGCGGAATCTCAAATATCTATATGTTTAACACTAGGTTTCCACGATCGCATGCATGAACTAGTAATGAGCTAATTACGGAAAGATGAATACCTTATTCGCTTTCCTCGAATTCGATTCGGTCGCCTTTTTGGATGATCAAGAGCTTCAAAGTAGTAGCTTCTCTACTTGAGACAGCGAGTTGGTTTGCTTGAACTCACTCCCTTTAAGTCAGCTAGGACCTTGATGAAGGTTGAGACGAAGAACTCCTTATTTCGGACTAGTTAGAAAGAACTGGGACCTTTTTCTCTAAAATTTTCTCTCTCTAAGATGTGTGAGAGAGTTAATTTTCTCATGAGAAAATTCCACACCTTTTATGGTTGTCTAATGACCCTTATATAGAGAAACCCTAATTAGAATTTCAGTCCAATTAGAATTCAGTAGGAGTCCCAGAAAAGATAAACACCAGGGTCCCATCTGAATGGGAAACCCCTGGAATTCCCGTTAGGGTTTCCCCTAATGGTGTGGCCGGCCAGAGTAGCCCAATAATGGGCTTGGTATGGCTGGCACACTCCCTTAGTATGGGTGGTTAGATCAACCCTTAAGTGGGCTTGATCTACTCGACCCATAGTTGCCTTTTAAAGCCTTTCCGGACTTCCCTTTCGAGCTCGATTCTTTGTATTTGGCACTATCAGGCTGGATCACAACCATCTATAGGCAAGCTCCCACTAGTCTTGTTCTCTCCGTTCAAGTTCCCTCTTATGTGTAACCCTTGTAGGATTCAGTCCATGTTAGTCACGGATTACCAAAGTGATCTGATGATCGTAAGCAGCTTCTAACTAAGCATTACGACTCATAATTGGGTCGGACTGGATGATCTTCCGGATAAGGTCATCGTTACCCTATTCGCCAAATTGCACGTATTGCCATCTTGGTCGAAGGACACTCCTTCAGAAGGACATCTTCCTTCAGACAGAATGAATATATCCTTCAATGGTCCCTCATAGATGGAATTTGAATATATTGAATAAATTGGTCCTTGATTTCTGTGGGCCCTCCCGAGCTAAAGTAAATTAAAGACTTACTGAAATTGACACACCGACTAAGAGTAGTGGTTATTATTTCCATTATAACGTTCAAATTTTTGTTGTAGTGTTTCCTGAATAGGAGATGTGAAATATTAGGGCCGGCAGGACTGATCTTATAGCTTGTAATGTTTCCATTATAAGCTTCAGTGCTCCCTACGCACATTTGACGGAGAGAGAGAGAGAGGGGATACGTGGATCGGATGACCATCTCATCATCTTTCAGTGACCCGCATTGCACCGTGGCCACCCCTCTCTTGACAACTATTAATTCGCGTGATTGGGCCCCGAGATTTTGAAATTCTTTCTTCATCATGTAGCAAATTATTTGGAGAGAGAGATTTAAGGGATAGAAAGGGAATCGAGATCCTCTCTTGTTGTTTTTCTGTTCTGAGTAATAGAATCGTGGGAGAACTAGAGATTTCTTAGATTGAGAGCTTATTTAGAAAGAGGGAGCTGGAGAATGGAGATTTGAAATATCAGAAGAGCTGGAAATGTAATCTATGGAGAAAGAGAAATAGCTTAAGATTTCTTATAGTGATTGAGAAATTTATCAAAGGTGAAAAGAGAGTCCAATAGTTTCGTGTGTTTAAAAGTGATTTAAGTGGTGGATTCAGAAACTCTTGGCTTCTCTCCCACTGATTCTTGTATATTGTTACTTGTTTTGCTAGTTATGAAAGTGTAATATTTATCTCACCAATAATCTGAAAAATCATGCTAATTCTAGATTCAGAACGGATTTGACTAATCTTTATTGATTGACCACGGTCTTACTGGTTTTATAATTTGATACCCATATAATTACGGGTGTACCCTTTTTGGGACCGTCAAAAACATCAATTTTATTTAAACATGCGCCACTTAAGTTTTTTTTTTTGTTTAATAATATAAATTCAATCATTGCATGGTTCTTCCGAAGAAAGTGTTTTTTGTTGTGCACAAAAGCATCTTTCTTTTCAAGATTTCAAAAAAAGTTGACAAACTCGGAGACCAATGCAATTTCCATTAGAAATGGATAAATATTCTTATGGGCTAATTTATTTTGAAATCCGACCTGCTATAAATGTGGGACAAACTTAACCAACAAACATAAAAGATAATAAAAAATTTACCTTACAAACTAACTGGAAAAATTTATGGGATATAAATTACAAACTTACCTAATAATAAATTACAAACTTCGGTCCATGGACCCAAGTCAAATTCGGAATAGCCCGGGACAACCATATGTCAAGGCCTAAGACCCGAAGGTCAAGGCCCAACATGGTGGTCCGGCTCAAAAGAGACTCGGGTGTTGCATAGGTGCGGCCCATGCTCGGTTCTGCTCAAGACCGAGTGCATTAGGTCGTGTCTAGCATGGTTTGGCCGAGACCAGACGCTAGACGCATCGCGGTCTCAGCCCTAGACATAGGACGTATCCTGACCATAAGCCAAGAAGTTAGCTTCGGCCCAGACGCGTCTGGCCCTTGGTCGAAGCCTCTAGGCCATCTCAGTCCTAGACCAGGATGCCTAGAGCACCCATACGCGCCCTAGACGCGTCTGGTGGTAATCCGTGCTAGTCCGAGATGTCCTTGGATTCCCAAAGGCGCGTCCTAGACGCGCCCTAAACTTGGGCAGACGCAACCAGGAAGCTTCCTGTTCGCATACTGGAAGCTTCCTGGTTGCTTCCAGAGTCGCGACCTGGTCGCGTCCCAGACGCGGCCAACAGCTTCCAAGTTTTAGAAACTTCTAAAACTTGGTATTTCCAAGTTTTTTTTCTTTTACTATTCTCAATAGTTGATGTCCCAACTTGTTAGAAACATCTAAAACCCAAAATTTTGTTTTCAATCAATTTCTAAAAATCAATGAACAACAATTCTTTTGAAAACACTTTTCAATACCGAAATCAATCAAAATCGAATCTTCTGAAACTCTTTTCAACCATCAACTTTGAAAATCAATTTTAAAACTTTTACATCACATTAAAAATCATCAAATTGAAGTCTAAAATACTTTTAGACATAACTATCTATCTAATCAATCATGGATTAGTCTTAAACTTAGCAAAAATTAGCTATGTGCAAGAGACTCTGACGCCACTGTTGGGTTGTGGTGTCACCTAGTGTTCTAAGCAGAATCTCAGATATCTCATGTCTAACACTAGTATGGTCCCAAGATCATCATGCATAAGCTAATAATTAGCTATGTACAAGAGACTCTGACGCCACTGTTGGGTTGTGGTGTCACCTAGTGTTCTAAGCAGAATCTCAGATATCTCAGATATCTTAACCAAACCCTTTGCATGGGCTCGCCGCGCACTTGTATGGTCTAGGAAGGCTTACTTGTTTTATAGTTTAGATTCTTTATCTGTCTTTGATTTCATCGCGTGTTGTTTTGTCTGGTTCAATAATATCTTAACGATCTACGTTAGTCAATACAAGGCCTCGCTACACCATCCAAGATGTGATAAGCACGATAACCGCCTAAGTTAAATAATAATTAAAAGGGCCTAAAGCGCAACAACGTAGATCCTAAAGCCCGACAAACTTATTATTATTTATATCTTTAATAAGTCAAATTTAATAACCATGGATCCCACCACCTCTGAGAATCGAACCTGAGACCTTCAGAATTTTAGAGTTTATATCAACGTTATCAACTACCGGCTAAGGTGGTTGGTGAGTTGAATAAAGAGAAAGGGATTAATAATGGTGGTGGTGGTGATAGGTGAGCTGGATGGAGAGAGAGAGATAGATCATTTTTTGGCCAGAACTAGACCACATTTGGGAAGAAGTTGGTGTGTGAAGACTAATACTTTATGTGGTCGTGGTTAAAATATCTCTAACTGAAATAAGCCCCTTCAACTTTTTCACCAAACTATCCAAGTCCTCAGACGAACTTCCACCTTCTTTAACTGCAACACTAGCAGCTTTTCGCAGCTCCTTGACTCGTTCTCGTTCGGCTCGATCCCCATTCACAGATTCAACCATGGCACGTCCCAACTCAGTTGCATCAGGGATTGAGTCAGCCCCCTCACAGACTCTGAGCGCAACCTTCATTTGGTCAACCAAAAGGGTCGCGTTCATAAATTGCTCGGCTCTCATTGGCCAAGCTAACATTACTACTCCAGCTGTAATTGCCTCAATCGTTGAGTTCCAACCACAATGAGTCAAAAACGATCCGACTGATCGGTGTTTCAATATCAAAATTTGCGGAGCCCATCCTTTAATCACTAAACCTTTCCCAGCCGTTCGATCTTCAAATCCATCAGGAACCATCCCATATTCACCTTCTGCGTCTCCTTCTGTGGGTTGCTTGACGCACCATATAAATCTAACTCCGCTACACTCTAATGCGGCTGCAACTACTTCCATTTGTTTGTTTGTAAGAACAACTTGACTCCCAAAACAAACATAAACCACTGAGTCGTCTGGTGCCGAATCCAACCACGTTAACAGATCCTCGGTTGAAACCGAAGAACCCGACCCACCTCTATCGGCCGACCCGCCTCCGATGTGCTCATTGTTATTATCGTCAGTCGGAAGCAGAGGTCCCACCGCCCAAACTCTATCTTCGTAATTGTAATTCGTATCCTTCATGAAATAATTCAAGCAGACGGATTCCAACTTACTGAATGTGTTGAAAACGATTCCCCAACTCTCACTGTTATCAAGAAACCCATCTCTAATGAACCCCAAATGGGGATCTTCTTTATAAGATCGAAAAATAGAAGGAAGATGCTTGTACTTGAAAACAGGGGAATCAGGAATTTTGGTGAAAGGAATTTGAGCATTTTCGTCGGTGAAGTCAGAGATATTTGACGCATTAATAAACAGAGAATCAATGACGGCTAATCCGAAGGCACCAGAAGGAGAGAAAACGATCCGAGGGATACCGAGTTGAGAAGCGAATTTTTGAGTCCAACCCAGGAAGAAATCAGAGATGATGGCAATAGGTGGAGAAGGGTGAGATTGAAACCAGTTAAGAAGAGGATTATAAAGTTCACCCATTGCTCGAAACAGGAATGGGAATCCACCAGGAGCAAGATCTTTAGTATTTTCAGCACCTGGTGGAATATTAGGTTGATTTTCAGGGAAGGGTAGGACTAGAGTAGTAATTTGAGGGTTTTTGGAGAGCAAAGGGTTTAGAATTGGGAGGTTTTTAGGGGTAACAAGGATGGTGATGGTTAACCCTCTAAGTGAAAATTGATGAGTGAGATCTAAGAGAGGGATAATGTGACCTTGGGCAGGGAAAGGGAATACCAGAATATGGGCACTTTGAGTGGGTGATCTATTACTTGACATGGTTGTCATAGCTCTTCAGGATCTGATGGATCAAGCTTTTTTCTGTTTTTTTGTAGCTTATGAACAAAAGAGTTTGAGTGATGAGTGTTGGGAGCAGTTTCAGTATATTGCATATAAATTTGAGTTCCCTTGAAATGATATTGAATGTTGAGAAAGCTATTTTGAGACGTTTTCTTCCTAACCTTTGTTGACTTTTTTTTTTTTGTTTTGTTGCAAAGACCATTGTTGACTTGTTAAGTACCAAGGATGATGTCATTACATAAGTCATCCTCATTCATTCTCATGGATCCTCCATTAGCTACATCTAGATGGGTGATTAATCCATTCATATCTGTTAATGAGTCTAACTCTTTGATTGGATATTATTAACCTTCAAAGTTAATTTGTAAGTTAAATTTTCATCTCTTCCTTGATTCTTATATTTCTAAAGTAGATCATCCATTTGAAATCGAAGGTTCTTCAATTTATCTCAATCAATAACTTAGTTTGTCTCTCTGGAACTTCTAGTTACGTGTTTGATCAAGAATATCATCAAACTTTCATTTTCTTCATTTTCACTTAGGGTCGCTTATCGGGTCGGACTCAGTCGATCTAGGTTGAAATAGTGTCGAGCCAACCCGACCCCGGGACTGTCAAAAAAATTAGAGTTATACCCAGATCACATTTTTTCTATTTTTCCGTCCATTGAGTGTTAATTTTTTTAAGCTCCGAAATACCTTCATTTTTAGTTATTTTCACATCAACTCTCTTTCTCTCTCTAAACACTCCATTTCTCTCTTCTTCTTTTTTTGAGAATTCTACTACGATCTACATTAGTCGTTACAAGACGTTGATGTATCATGGAGATGTAATAAGCACGATTACCGCCTAATTTAAACCGAAAATGAAAGAGGCCTAAAGCCCGACAACAAAGAGGCCTGAAGCCCGACAAATTATTACATTATTTATAGCCTAATCTCTTTCTTCCCTATATTTTATCTCCCTAGAATTTTGATCTTTTGAACCTCATCTCAAGTAATTGAAGATACATTATGCCGAAGTCTTCTTTGTATTTTTGTAAACCTACTCCGGAGGCCACTTCTGAACCGCTTGGTTATGCCGATGGATTTACACAAAATATTTCTTTCCATTAAAAAGAAGAAGAAAATCAAGAAAGAGTGAAAATGAGTGTATAGCTACTTAACTTAATTTAATTGATCCAAAACTATTTGTTGATTTAAGTCTTTTTATGGGTGATTCAACTATTGACGAGGATGAAGATGATGTTGGCTCTTTTTTTTGAAAGACAATGCATTAATATAAAGAGTCTATTACGATAAACATAGTAGAAAAACAAAATTACAATAAGCAAAGTAGCATAACAAAATAACAGAACTGAGGAATTGCATAAGATAACTTCAATTTGTTGAGCATTCTTCATTCTATAGCTTGCAAGTCTGGCAGCTCTTCTTGAGAATGATATGAAATTTAGTCTTCAGAGTCCTCCTGGTTGGTTGAATGATGAAACTTCTACCTAACTTCCTGTAACATTGAAGATGGATTAAACAAACACCTACAGTTTCAATAATAAACAACGGTGTCTGCAAGATGAAACCAAAAGATGATTCCGAGTTAGCCCGCCAGTATTCTCCATGTAAAGAGACCATATCTACTTGAGTTCTACCTAGTAGAATCAGATCAGACACCTGGTAAATGGGATCGCCGTCATAGCCCGAGTACTAATACCCAGCTAATCTGACAAACGATCGCTAATAAATTGCTACAAAGGGTAGAAGTGAAAATGTTACAGAACTTGGATAAAAAGTTAAATCTATTTGATAACCAGATACAAAGGTAATCAACAAAAAGTGAGTTGGAAGATAAGGAACAAAAACTGCACGACAAAGTTGGAGAATTATATTCGAAATATAGTGTCGTCCGGGGTCGAAGGGAAAGTTGAGATGAATTCTATTTATTACTCGGCTGATCAAGAGGCCAAAGTGGCCAACAACTGTACGATTAATGTTCCTAAACTGATTACAGTTAAAGATGGATGAAAGTAATATGGAAACCCGATCAGAACGATCGCAAGTAGGTTGACAACATGATAACACTATGTAACGAGGATTAAAATTGTGATCGAAATAGGCATAAAGGTTCAACATGACTGGAACACAGACAGAATTAAAATCAAATACTAGGATTTTCTTCGGAATGATGAAAACCATAAGGAAATATATCAGGATGTAATCCAGATGTTCACGGATCAAGATGCAGCAGGCATACAACATGGTATGGCAATCTAGAAAATATAATATATATTCCAAGCCATAGATATATGTTTATGAGGTTAACTTCCCTGCTAGATGAGATCAATGGTGAGTGTAAACTTTCCTGATGTCCTCGTTGTTGGTTTTCTTGTTATCTTCGTTGTCGGTGTGCCTGGTAACTTCGTTGATCGTCTGATGGTTGTGATGTTGTCCTTTGGGTTGTGGTTTAAAGGAAGAAGGGATAACACCTCTGAGAGATCATCTCTATCCTCGAAAAATCAATAGATGATGTTTGTTGCAAAGGGGATCGGTGAAGGTTTTTGAAATGTGATTTGTATATGAGAGTTAGGGGGTGGTGACGTTAGGGTTTCGAAAAGGAAGGGAAGAGGGAGAAAAAATCGCATTTAGGCAGGAAAATCTCTCTGGATCTAAGTTGAGATTTGAGATGATTGTTTACCTAATATTGAAGGTGCAATGGGACAAGACATTGGAGGAACTTCATGCGATGCTTCAGACGGCCGAACAATATGTGGCAATAGTGGATCATAAGAAGGATATTGTCATGACCTAAGAGGACAAAGGGTTCAAGAAGAGTGGAAAACAAAAAAAAAAAAAAAAAAAAAAAAAAACTGTGTCCAAAGGAGAAGGCAAACGAGTTGCTACATCCAAAGACAAAATTCCACCTCCTGATACAAAATGTTTCTACTGTGACGGAAAGGGTTGCTGGAAGAGAAACTGCCCTAAGTTCTTGTAGGACAAGAAGAATGGAATAGTAGTTTCCACTTCCGGTATTGGCAATTAATTTATCAAATACTGAAAATTCCCAACTTAGTATGAGATACCTAATGCCCTATCATTGTGAATGTACAGGAGCAAACGAGAACTGAGTATTTGGCTAAAGGAGAAGAGATCCAAGAGGGAGCAGATGCCAACACTGCTAAGGATGCTGAAAGGGATTGGAATCTTTTTTAGGCACTAGTCTAGAATAATTTGTTTTTCTAGTTAGACAACACCTCTATACTAAGTATTACGGAGAATCAGTAAAAGAGTTTTAATTAAGAGTTGAGATGTCTTGAAGTACTAAATTAACTAAAATATACCAAACAGATTCTATACTTGCTTATACCTATAAAATAGATACATAAGGATGTGACTCTTACAATGAGATCATCCCAATGATAAAGGGATGAGGAAAGTGTTTCCAAACATAACCAAAAAAGCATGAGATGCGAAGAATCGGATTGACAAGATAGAAAGTCTTGAGTCAAAAACAGAAGTTGATCGTCATTTCTAACCTATCCAAGTTGGAGCATCCAAAAGGATCAAATTGAAGGGATCGAATCAAGCTCTGTCCTCCGATAAACACTATGTCTAAACACAGCTTCCCACACATAACTAAAATCCGTTCAAAGCTAAAAGTCATGTAATACGATTACAAGGCATAAAATTAGCAAATCTGACGCAATTTCTTTAGAAGAAATTTGGGTTTCGCACAACCAATTAAGAGAACAAAGTGTTTGTTGCTCATGATGGTATCCTCCTAATAAATTGCTCCGAGAGGATTATTAGTAGGATAATTGGGAGAAAGAGCCAACGCTTCTTCGACCAAAAGCAACAAAATAATGGGAGGAAACAAAGCTGTTAAAGAAACACTTGTAGCTACCTCACCATGCGAATGAGATTCGCGAGAAAACTTCAAGTAGTTGAAAGTTGCTCAAAACAGGAATATCTCAAGGAGTTGAGAGTATTCCGAATAGTTGTTCTTAAGCCCTAAAGGTCTTTAAAGGATTATCTACAAGATTAGAAGATTGAAATCTTACTAATAAAAGATAATAGACCTGCGCAGAGACAGAAACCAACTCGATAATTGGTTAGGAGTCAATACACTATGGAATCCTTTCTCATCAAGATCAGATACTTGATAATTAGTCAATGGTGCGAAACCATTGGACGGAAATTAGTTTTCGAGGAAGAAAACTGAAAAGGATGGAAACATGAATGTTTCCCAAAACTAGACGAAGAAGATTTAGATCGCAGATTCATACCCAGAGACTATGAACGAGATCTTATATCAGACTATGTTTAAAGTCCATAAACTAACACAAGGAAGTCAATACCATGACGGTCGTCAACTTTGATAATCAGTAGACAAGCATGCTTCGGAAGATCCACCAAGGGATGAAGCAAACTAAAGTTAGAATCTTCGATTCAAAAGAGGATATCAAAGTCGTTTGATTCCTAGAAAACGAAGAATATCTTGAAACGCAGGACTTCAAGAAGGTTATTGAGAGAAATGTTTTTCAGGTCTGGTGTGCAGTGTACACACAAGAATTGAGAACAACATGGAGATATTGGAATCAATTAAGAAAGGACCACAATGGATGAAAATGCTTTGGGCATCAATGGTCTATAAGTATAGATCAAATGATGGTAGGACTAAGATAAGAAAGCTTGGGATTCTTAAAAGTCTGAATAAGAAAGTCTCTAAAAGAGATGTTCGACCCAAACTCATGGCACATAGCTAGACAAGACTCTGAGTCGAGAGACTCTGATGAGCAAGCACGCATGAGATAGATAATTATGTTGTAGACATAAGATCGGGCATATGAGACATGATTTAGCATTTGCCCAAGACATCGTGAATACTTAGAGTATTAAAAGATGTTAACATCTGAACTCTGATAAGACGATCTGAAAGCACAACTAACATCCTAAAAGGCTGGGACGAGTTAAGAGAGGAGAAAGTTGAACATGTCAATGCAAACTTCCAGACATGGCAGGAAAAAGTAGGCAAAAAGTGTTTCTGACCGGGAACTGTTGCAGACTCTACAAAGAAAGAATAGGACACCCTGACTCTAGTAAAGGGTTACTAAACTGTCACCGAGGACAAAAGTATGAGAATCATACTAAGTGTCCAAGGCATAAGGTATATGTAGAGAATAACCTTGATTAGTAAAATTGAGCGGGTAAAAGGTGTTTTACGGAAGAGGCTCAGATTTACAAACTCTCGTTATCGGAAATAAGTTAATTATTTCACAATCGTCTAAAATTTAGTTTAGTATTTAAACGACAGTCCGGGGATAATAATGCATCCCGAATAGGTTTATCAGATACGTGATCTGATGAATGAAACCCTATTAAGTGAACTTGGAATACTTAATTATCATCTCCCTAGTCCAGGTCACTGCATGGACAACAATGACTCAGGAAGATTAGCACGTGAGTCGATGGGATAGCGCTGTTTCATGGGCTATAGGAATAGGATTATTCGAATCGACTACGTGGGTGTACTATTGGGAGTATACACTGGATAACCCTTAAAATGAGAAGAACATCAATCGTGATGAACGTCAAAACGCTTCTCATTGACAATATTGGAGAGATTCCTCAAAACATGAGTGTTTCACTCATCTTATGTAAGGAATGTCCGACTTTGGTTCCGCCAAACGTCGTGCCGTAAAAGGAGGTTATAAAAGCGGATACTGGGAAAGACAGGATAGACATGAAGTTTAGTCGGAGCACAAGAATGGATTGTGTCATCCTAATTACATTAGGAAAACGTGTCTCAAGCCCGCTTGATGAGTAACAACTGAAAATGCATGGTCACGCTCAAAGGGATTAAAAGTTAATCATTTATCTTTGACAGTCGTACTAGATATCAAGCAAGTCTGAAAGACGAGACGTATCAGATGGGATACAAATTGACACGGGAATCGAGCATTGCACTTGTTCTAAGTACAAGTAGGAGTCTGAAGGATATTCCTTTGTAAAGGAGATGTCCTTCGATCAAGAATGCAATGCGAGCAATTTGTTGGATAGGACAATTGATGAAGAATATCCATCAAGTCCGGTTGATTTAGGGGTCGTAGTGTTTAGCTAGAAACCAACTACGATCGTCGAATTATGAAGTAATTCTCGACTAACTTCGGTCGGATCCTACATCGAGTTACACATAAGAATGGTTATTTAATCGGATGATATGACTATTGGGAATGAGATATTTAATCATGGAAGAGTCCCATAAATATGTCTCATAGGCCTAAAAGAAGTTTTGACAACGATGGCACAAAAGGCCCGAAAAGAGGGATTTTGGGCCGGGGCACCGAAAGGGCGTTTTGGAAATAATAGGGTGGCCGACCATGATCATTGGGGTGTCCTAAAGGGGTCGGCCATATCTGGAGTTTCCCCCCTATAGGGGACGGCCACAACTCAAGGGAATGGGAAAAATAGCAACTAGTTTCTATTTTTCACTATTTCCTTAATCTTATTCAAAATAGCCTTTTAGGAAATAATTAGGGTTGGACTCCAACTTAGAACTCTATATAAGGACCCTTAGGGTATTGAATAAGGTGTGGAATTTCTCATAAAGCTTTCTTACTCTACCACATCAAGTGGAGAAGAGAAATTGAGCTAATTCCCAAAAGCTATCAACTAGTCAAGTAAAGAAGAAGGAGTTCTTCTTATCAAACCACCATTGTTGATCTAACTAATAAAAAAGGGTGGGAGATTAAGTAGACCATTCGGTGTCCCAAGTAGAGGAGCTACAATTGGAGCTCTTGGTCTTCTCAAAAGCAATTGAAAAGGTTCGAGGGGAAAATAGTTATTAAGGTAATCTCTAACTCTTAGTTGATTATTAGCTTATGCATGATGATCTTGGGAATACTAGTGTTCCACATTGGATGTTAAAGTAATCCGGATATAACACTAGTAGGTGACTCCACATCCCAACACTTCCTGCTCCACCTGTTTACCAACACTTTCCTGAGCATCTACAAGCGTTACCTTCTGAGGTACCATGGCTAACTCATCAAAAGTAACATCTCTACTGATAAGAAACGTCTTTGTTTTTCCATCCGAATTCCACAACCGATAACTTTCACTCCGCGCTCATAACAAAGAAATAGACATTTCTTAGCCCTCGTATCTAGCTTACCTTCTTTAACATGTGCATAAGTTGGGCAAGCGTAAATCCTTAAAATCTCATACTTTGCATGATAACTAGACCACACCTCATTAGGAGTTTTACACTCAATAGATGTACATGGAGAAATAGCCCAGAACACCTCCGATAGCCTTGCATATGAGTACAACGAGCTCGTTCTAATAGAGTTATGTTCATACCTTCTGCCACACCATTCTGTTGTGGTGTCTTTCTGGTCGTATAGTGTCTCACAATCCTTTGTTCTTCACAGAACCTATTAAACTCGTTTTCGCACAATTCCATGGCATTGTCAGTCCTTAAGCATTTGATCGATTTTTCAGTCTGCTTCTCCATCAAGATCTTTCAGTGCATGAACTTGACGAATGCTCCATCTTTGTGTTTCAGTATGTATGCCCTAACCATGTGAGCTAACTCGGGAGGGACCCCAAAGATCTAAAGGATATAGTCCAGAGCTCTTTTGGTATTATGAACCGTTGTACTGAACTTTACCCGACATTGCTTCCCGAAGACGCAATGTTCACAGAATTCCAGTTTTTCAAACTTATGTCCACAGAGTAAACCCTGCTTGCTTAGTATAACCATCCCCCTTTCGCTCATATGCCCTAACAGCATATGCCAAAGCTTGGTAGTCTCAACCTCCTTGTCTGATGATGATACCGCTACAGATCCAGTAACTGTGTTATCATATAGCACATATAGACCATTCTTCTTCAACCCCTTCATAATTGTAAGACTTCCCTTAGAAATCCGAAGCATACCACCTTCACCAGTATACTTACAACCATTATCATCCAGAGTTCCAAAAGAGATTAGATTCCTCTTCGAATCTGGAACATGTCTTATGTTTGTTATAGTCCTCACAACACCATCGTGCATCTTGATCTAAATTGTACCCATCCCAAAGGAGCTTCATTTCCCACTTAAACCTTACCGCCATTAATGACCTTGTAAGAGGAAAACCAATCCTTATGAGGACATACATGGAACGTACACCCAGTATCCAAAATCCACATATCTTCTGAGAAGCAAGCATTGATAGCCAGAACCATAGCTTCATCACATTCTTCAATGATTGCCAAGACAGTACCATCGTCGTTTTCTTATTCGATGGCTGATGCCTCCCCTGTTTCTTTCTAAGCTCAGGACAATTCTTCTTGAAGTGTCCCTCCTTCTTACAATTAAAGCATATGTACTTCCTGGGTTTCGATTTAGACCTAGACCGGCCCATCCCATCGCCTAGATCTACGGCATTCCCCTTAACCAAACCATCTCCTGGAGTGCTTTCTTCTATTGACTTTCGTCTCAACTCCTTGGAGTTAAATGCTGCTTTAACTGTTGGATTTTGTACGTCTCTAAGACTATCCTAATCATCTATCTAGTGTTTGTAGCGAAATCTCAAACATCATATGTTTAACACTAGATTATCCAGGATCATATGCATGAACTAAAGATGAACTAGAAGGAAAGAAGAATACCTTATTCGCTTTCTAACGAACTAAATCTCGACCACTATTCGGAATATAAGAGCTTCAATTGTAGCTCCTTTACTTGAGACACCGAGTATATGACTTGAACTTCCTTCTTTCGATCAGCTAGGACCTTCTTGAAGGTTGAGATGAAGAACACCTTCTTCTTGACTAAATAGTTGTGAGAGTCTCTCTTTCTCACAAACAGCTCTCTCTGTCTCTCTCTGAGAAAGTTACTCTGTATTCTGCGTGAATTGAGTTCTGCTTTTAGGTTGTCTAACTTGATCCTTATATAGAGTCTTTACCATAGGTGTTTCACCCAAACTAGGATTCATAAAGACCTAATTAGAGATTATTTCCCAAAATACCCTTTTAGGCACTTTTAGGGTTACATAAGGGATGGCCGACCAGATTAGCCCCTTAATGGGCTCGGCCTGGCCGGCCCACTCTCCCTTAGCCGACCATGATATGGTCGGCCCTTGCCTAGGTCGGCCATCTCATGACCGGCCTACCTATAGCCTATCTAGGCCTCCCTTTTGGCCCCGAATATGTTTATCTCCGTCCGGACTTCTCTGAACTAATTGGACTTACCAAAACTGGATCAAATCCATCTATTTTCCAATCTCCCACTAGTCAATTTTGTCCGTTCAAACCATCACTCTTTGTGTAACCCTTGTAGGATCTGGTTTGTGTTAGATGCGGGTTAACGAAGTGATCTGACGATCGTAAGCCGCTTCTAGCTAAGCATTACGATCTCTAATTCGACTGGACTAGATGATCTTCTGAGTAAGGTATGTTGATCCTATTCGCCAAATCGTATGCATTGCCATCTTGGTCGAAGGACATTCCTTCGGAAGGATACCATTCCTTCAGACCGAGGGAATATATCCTTCATTAACATCCTTTAATGTTGTACTTGTTTTATCAGACGTAAAAGAATTAACAAAGCTTTCATATGATGGTGACAGGGACGCTAGCAATAGTATTGCCTTATCTTCATCTTCAAATTTGACATCTATATTTGTCAAATCCAAGAATACTCTGTTGATTTCATCCATATAGTCTTTCAACGATTGTCCTTCTAGCATTTGTAAACTAAATAATTTCTTCTTTACATACAAACGATAAGTTAGAGATTTCATCGTTTACCTTGCCTCCATCTTTCTCCATAGCCCATCGGTTGTTGTTCCCGTCACTACTTCCCGCAAGACCTCATTGCTCAAACATAACAGAATCTGTCCATGATCTCTCTCCATGAGATCTTCTTTCTCTGCTTCTGATAACAAATCAGCGAGGGTAACCTTCTCATTCGACGTTTTTAGCAAACCCTAATGAACTAATACTACTCGCATCTTGATCTTACAAAGATTAAAATCGTTACTTCCATCGACCTTCTCTATCTCGTATTTCGGCATGACAAAAACCTCAAAACCCTAGCTCTGATACCTGTTTATTATGAGAATAGCAAGTAATCCAAGAAAAGTAATAGGAAATAAAGAACAATCACACAAAACACAAGAGATTTACGTGGTTCGGTTGGTGAGACCTACTCCACGACGACAACAACTCGATGATTTCCACTATGATAAGCAAACAAGTTACACAAGAGATTCATGAGAATTCGACACATTTATCCCAGGGTTTTAGTTTATATAGCCACTAAAACCCTAATCCCACTGCCTCACCGACTCTCTCTTTCTAAATCTGAAATACACATGGATACATTAACACTAATAACCGACATAATCCCAGCTCCGCATTCCAGCTATGTCTCGGAGGTCAGCTCTGCCTCAGAGCCTTGCTTCGCATACCAGTCATGTCTTAGTAATCAGCTCCTCCAACGAGTCCAAAATTCGGCTTCGAACCCTTCGGTTTCGGCAGGCAATTACCATTACCTTGTAAGCAGGTTGGCGGGTCGTAAATCGGGTTAGATATCATTCCATATTCAAGCCACTTTTAACAACAAGTAATACATTAAGGCCTCCTATATTGTATATATGTCTATTTGTAAATCCCATTTTTGTCACGTAAATCTCAATCTTTTGACGCAAATCTGTATCTTTGAAAACGTCTCTTTGTCCCTTTCCACTTTTTTCAAAATCCTCTTTCTCTCCATTTCTTTAATCTCTCTTTCTCCTCGGAGTCGTTCTTCTCCATGGTAATTTTTGTCATATGCACTCACGTCAAAGTTAATATTTGTTTAAATAAGAGGAAATGTGAGTGCATATAACAAAAATGGTGAGTGCATTTAACAATTCCCAAAGAAAATTTGTTGCATCCAAATTTTTACCATAGATTTTAAGGACCCCAACGTTACGAGAATGTGCCACATAATTTATAAGACACTAATTTTTCTAAGCCCACAATAACTACAAGACAAACATCAATAACCCTTGTATTGCTAAATACTTCCACACCTTCAAACACCACACCTTTATCAAAAAGTAACCGTTTTTTAGAGTAAAGCTTCCTATATTCGTCGCATCTCCGGCGAAGGGTCCTCCCTTCGCCGGGTTTCTTTCTTTTCTTGTTCTAATAAATACTTATTATCTTTGTTGGTCTTTTAGGGCCTGTGTTTGTTGATCTATAGGATCTTTTTTTTTGTTTTCGTGTTTCTTCTGGTTCGAGTGTTTGGTCATGGAAAACTTTTTGAAACTTCTTCAACAACTCAAAACTCTCTTCATTTACAGAGGTGTGTTGAATCTCCCATATCCATATACATTTACAGAGGACGCGTATATTCAATTCCTTGCAAATCTAGAAACCTCAGGAGAAGTGGATTTAGTCACATGTAAAGTCCCAGGGATCATTAGGGAGGATACAATCTTGGTCAAAAGATGTGAAGCAGCCAAATCTACGATTGAACATGATTTTGATTCGGTATGGTCCTTTGTTCATGTTCAAACCCATCATGTTCAAAGTCATCATGTTCAAACTCAAGCTTATGGTTTCATGGAGGAAGATGTTGGACTGCAATGGGAGAAGGATCCCGACCGACGGCCGATTGAAGTTTTCCGATCACACTAGTCCGTGGTGGAGAAACTGTTACAAACTTTGACCCACTCAAAGTTAGTTACTCAACTAAGAGAACCGTATGGTGGTAATGGGTCATGAACTCATGATAGTGGTGGAACCACTAAAGTCACGTAGAAACTAAAATGCCTCCTCCATAGGTAGTGGGCATAGGGTTACTTCTTTGTGCTTTGTTCCTTCTTTTAACTTCTTATTGTAATCCATCTTGGCTTTGCCTTATCAATGAAGTTATCAGATTCCAAAAGAAAAAAAATAACATTATAGAGCAAAACTACAAACCAGAGACTTAGAGTTGTTAATTTTATATTGTTTGGTCAACAAATAGAGAACATATGATGCTGGTATTAATTGAATTACATAATAGTAAAGAGGTCTAACAGTTGACTGAAACCCGAAATGACTAAAATTTGGATAAACCTGGAAATCTGGCTTAAACCCTAATGTTGTGTTGGCCCAATTATAGAAATCTAGAGAGAGTTGTGGGTTGTTTTCAGTCCTTTTGACAGGGCCGCCCCTAGGCCTAGGTGACCCAGACGGCTGCCTAGGGCCCCCAAATTTAGAGGGTCCCGGATTTATGTAACATTATATACATAGATGGTATTGTTATAATGTGTTATTTTATGCACACGTACATCACTTTTGTTAGAGTAATAGAGTTGGAGGAGTGGTTTATTCCTCAATCTAAGGTCAGGAGTTCAACTCCCACGACTTGCATTTAAATAAAACATTGGGTCGAACTCTTCTTTGGTGTCAAGGTAATAGCTATGAATAGTCATCGACTCCCATAATTTTTTCCTACTAGAAACAACCTAATTAATATGAAATTTAAGAGACAAGTCATGACATTTAAACTTAATCAAAAGAAAAAAAAAATTATTTAAACATATATTCTTATAATTTATATTCTTCTCTAATCTAATTTCTCTTCAAACTCCAATGTAACATGTCAACTTTAAAATTATTTTCGACTTAAAGTGTAGAGGCCCCGTCGATACGTTCGCCTAGGACCCCCAAAAGTCAGGGAACTGCCTTCTGAGAATTTTGATGAAGAGATTAAGTGTTAATTTCCAGTAAAGATTGCGCTTTTGAACATGTGGAATCCAAATCGAAGTAACCAATCTCAAATTTTGTCTTCCTTGAAATTGCCAAACCAAATTAAGCAAACCGAAATTATCTCTCAAGTCTAATCCCAAATCAGATCGGTTTCGATGAAGACTCTCATGCGCCAAAACATAAAGAGACAGGGAAGGAGGGGAAGGGAGTTTGTGTGTGCGTGTGAGGAAGGGGAGAGAGTTTGTGCGTGTGTGAGTGAGAGAGAATAGGGAGAGAGAGGTTGTGGCACATGGTCAGAAGCGGTGTTAGTGGTGTTGTGGTGGTGGTTGTGTTAGTGGTTGTAAGTCGCAGTGGTGCTAGTGGTGGTTGTGTTAGCGGGCGGAAGTGGTGGTGGTGGCCGGAGATAAAGTACAAGAAGAAGATTAGGGGGCAAAACCCAAACAAGTCGATTTTTTAACACAAAATAAAGTTGTCCTCAAGTCAAATCTAATCGAACAAAGTCTTTTTGGAGACATTTTTGGATATCCCATTTCCTTATAATATAGGGGCCAAATTTTTTGAGCTCGCTTTGAGCCATCAAAATTTCAAGGCCTGTTTTTCTCTTGTAAATCTCTCAATCTTATCTTTGTTTTTCTTCAAATCTACCTTTTTAGACTTCAGTTTTGGATTGTGTGAGAAAATGAAGTTAAAATCCTAATTTTGAAAAAATATCATATTAAATTAGGGAAGTTTAATTTGAGATAATGTCGGCATATCATAGAGTAGCATTATTCATTGAGTTTAAATATGATTTTATATAAAAAAAATTATTCGTAAATTATTTTAAATTTGTTTCTATTTTTTTGTTTGCGAGAAAGTTCTTTTACTCACATACTTTCATTACGAAAGGGCTCAGGTTGAAATTTGGCATTGGCTCCTAAATTGCCAGCTAAGACCCTATACCTTACTGCCCAACACCATGGACCACACCACCTACACCATTGATCAAACCTCCCCCGCCACCGATCAAGCCACCTCCACCAATGACCTTCTCTCTCTCTCTCTCTCTCTCTCTCTCTCCCCCCCCCCCCCCCCTCTCTCTCTCGTGTTCTATCTCCTTCTGCTTCTCTCTCGAGTTTTGCACAAAATCCTAGAGAAAGATAAAAGTAAAACAAGAGATGTAGAGATAAAGAGAGGTTGTGGTGGTTGGTGAGTTGAACAGAGAAAGCAACGGTGGTAGTCGGCGAGCTCGATGGAGAGAGACACCAATTTTTTCACAAGAACTCGACCACAATTGGGAAGAAGTCGGTGCGTGAACAAACTTAACTTACCATAGATATTTGGTGTGTGATTAACACTTTATGGTGCCCCACCATTTGGCTTAGTGGATGGGAACTCACGCCACATAGCGGAGGTATCAAGTTCGAATGACATGGAAGTCGAAATACATGATTTATTGAAATTGGGGAGCAAGAAAATAGATTTAGGAATAAATGGACTCCCATGCCCTAAAGGATGACCTCAAGGGTTTCTATATAGCCCTTAAGAAAGCACTTTATGTGGTCGTGACTAAAATAAGCCCATTCAATTTTTTCACCAGACAATCCAACTCCTTGGACGAACTTCCACCTTCTTTAACGGCATCATTAGCAGCCTTATGCATCTCCCTGACTCGCTCTCTTTCGGCCCGATTCCCATTGACAGATTCAGCCATGGCCCGGCCCAACTCAGTCGCATCAGGGACGGAGTCAACCCCCTCCCAGACTCTAACGGCAACCTTTATTTTGTCAACCAAAAGGGTCGCATTCATAAACTGCTCGGCTCTCATTGGCCAAGCTAACATTACTACTCCAGCTGTAATTGCCTCAATCGTTGAGTTCCAACCACAATGAGTCAAAAACGATCCGACTGATCGGTGTTTCAATATCAAAATTTGTGGAGCCCATCCTTTAATCACTAAACCTCTCCCAGCCGTTCGATCTTCAAAACCATCAGGAACCATCCCGTATTCACCTTCCGCATGTCCTTTTGTGGGTTGCTTGACGGACCATATAAATCTAACTCCACTAAACTCTAATGCGGCTGCAACTATTTCCATTTGTTTGTTTGTAAGAACAGCTTGACTCCCAAAACAAACATAAACCACAGAGTCGTCTGGTGCGGAATCCAACCACGTTAGCAGATCCTTGGTTGAAACCGAAGAACCTGACCCACCTCTATCGGCTGACCCACCTCCGACGTGCTCATTATTATTATCTTCAGTCGGAAGCAGAGGTCCGACGGCCCAAACTCTGTCATTGTAATTGTAACTCGTATCCTTCATGAAATAATTCAAGTAGGCGGATTCCAACTTACTAAATGTGTTGAAAACGATTCCCCAACTCTCACTGTTATCAAGAAACCCATCTCCAATGAACTTCAAGTTGGGATCTTCTTTATAAGATCGAAAAATAGAAGGAAGTTGCTTGTACTTGAAAACAGGGGAATCGGGGATTTTGGTGAAAGGAATTTGAGCATTTTCTCCGGTGAATTCAGATATATTTGACGCATTAATAAACAGAGAATCAATGACGGCTAAACCGAAGGCACCAGAAGGAGAGAAAACGATCCGAGGGATACCGAGTTGAGAAGCGAATTTTTGAGTCCAACCCAGGAAGAAATCAGAGATGATGGCAATAGGTGGAGAAGGGTGAGATTTAAACCAATTAAGAAGAGGATTATAAAGTTCACCCATTGCTCGAAACAGGAATGGGAATCCACCAGGAGCAAGATCTTTAGTATTTTCAGCACCTGGTGGAATATTAGGTTGATTTTCAGGGAAGGGTAGGACTAGAGTAGTAATTTGAGGATTTTTGGAGAGTAAAGGGGTGAGAATTGGGAGGTTTTTAGGGGTAACAAGGATGGTGATTGTTAACCCTTTAAGTGAAAATTGATGAGTGAGATCTAAGAGAGGGATAATGTGACCTTGGGCAGGATAGGGGAACACCAGAATATGGGCACTTGGAGTGAGTAATCCATTACTTAACATGGTTGTGATAGACAAATAGTTCTTAAGAATCTTAAGCTTTGCTTTTTGTCCTGTGAGACTGCTGTGTGGTGAGTGATGAAAGTTGTGAACAGTTTGAGTGTTTATATGCATATCAATTTGGGTCCCCTTATGGTTGATTGACATTAAATGAGGGGTGAAACGTTTTCTTTCTGGTTGTTGTGATGATATCACTACATAGATCATCATCATCAATACTAGAATTTATTCTCTTTTTTACTCGGATCCGTTTTTCTCTTTTCGCACTCCACGGACTAAGCAAGTCTAACGATACTCGAATTGGACTTAATCTGTGATGAGCTTGAACAACACGGACTGAAGCCAGTCCAAGTACCCTTGGACTGCTCAGTCTGAGACCCACAAAAAGCACCAAGAGTGGAGGCGGCCTGAGCGAAAAGGAGGGGCGCAAGACACACTAAACTTTGTTAGGAAAAAAATACATTTGTAGTCCTAGAACAGTGGAGTGCCTTTGGTAGAAACGTCTAAAACTGACTCTGATATAGATGGATGTAGTCCAATTCGTTTCTCCTATGTGCTGTTTTTTTCTCCTCCATGAATAACCTTTTGGGTACCTCCCTATACCCACCATTCAATTGCTTCTCTGTCAAAATTAATTTCAATCACTTGTCTCACCTATAGACTGCAACAGTAACTACTCTCCATTTAGAGAGATTTTGACATAAGCTCAATAGGAGGACAAGGGGCGGACCCATATGTAGATTAGTTGGGATTTAGAGATCACATAGAGAAGAATTGGTAGATACATAACCTCAATCTAGCACCAACTGGTCTTTCATCTGGTCAATTAACCCCATCCCTCGGATTACAATGTTTATTTGGAAGTGCTGCTCGGCAGCCCTCCCTGTTCGCCAAAGAATTGGTAGATACATAGGCAATCAATTTACTTGTCCGAATTGCAACCAATTGGTGTATAAGTTGGGATCGAATTTTAAGACAAACAAAAAGTAGGGGGATAACAAAAAATTAGCTCAAGCAAACTAGAGTAAAAAGTAGGGGGATAACAAAACTAATTTCAAAGCCACTTCCAACTATTTTTCATTTTGTTAAATATTTGCCTACTTCGTCTTTATTCGATATTTTATCCCTGGCTAGGGCCTCGGTGAGGCGAATCCTGGCTCCGCCTTTGGTCATACCTTAATTAGAGTTGGTAGTTCAAAATACCTCCTTGACATACTATATCTTTGAACTCGTTTTTTTTTCAAACAAGACTCTCAATACACCCTAAAAAGCTAGTCACTTTCAAACACTACCTAGCTCTATGAATAAATCCTTTTCATTCCTAAAATTTAACTTAATGTCACCCATGTCTGATGTAAACTTCTGGTTTCGCCCATGAGACTATATTCATTTGGAAACAACTGGAATCTTGCTTGGATGAAAAGAGTAAACAAAATTAGATCGGATCAAATCAATTCAGTAGATCAAACGGTTAGAACTTAAATCAAATTCTTAGTGTGCCCACATCACTCTTGTTAACCATTAACCTTCCATCATTGAGCCGCTTTTTTAAGGTTTGTTTCATTATCTTCGCCTTTTTTTTGGTGTAATTTCTATCAAACTTAGCTTGTATTTATATTTATGTTTTAATCAGATAGAAAAGAATCTAGGAGAAAATAGTACTTTTTGTAACCAACAAGTTTAAAAGAACCAATACTTTTTCTCTTAACCATGGGCACCTGAGAATTCAGGTTATGAATATTTTCCCTCTTACTCTAACCCATATAGTCATGGCCCCTCCAATGGACACAAAAACTGTAGAATCAGATTCTTACTCTGCCATTGCTGCTATCAGGAGGCGAAAGAACACAAATTCAGAATCTACAGCAAATGTTCTAGGAAACATAATGCTTTAGCAGACTCTGTACTGTAAATATGTTAGGAGAGAGTTAAGAGCTATGGTTTGGAATTCAATCCCACTCTTTAACCATCATATATTTAATTCAGCAGTTAACAAACAAAAAGATTCAGTTACAAAATTTTAAATGTCTTCGACGTTGGATTACTTTCTTTCTCTAAACCTTGACTACACATACCCCAGCCAGAATTCGACCAAGATAGGTGTTGGGGGATAGAATAGTTTTTCTTATATAAATGTCATAAGAATTAAGCAAGAAAATTGTAATGAACCAAATCTATTTGTGCGTGGAACTTGTAGAGTTGTAGTACACGGAATCTGAAGGAGATTATGTTTCTATAATTGGTCTTGGAGGAATTGGACCTAGTGTCAGGCCCGACACGACATGTACATCTCTCTCTCTCTCTCTTAGACTTTCTTTATCGAACTGAGGTTGTTCAAATCTCGCACCAGATTATCCAACTCCACACAAGAACTCCCACCTTTTTTAACTGCATCATCAGCAAATTTTCTCAGCTTCATAACTCGGTCTCCAACTCCATCTGATCGATTCTGGCTCACTGACTCAGCTATAGCTCGACCTAACTTATCCGAGTCAGGTATCGTTCCAGCTCCTTCACAAACTCTTACTGCAACTTTCATTTGATCAACTAATAGAGTTGCATTTGAAAACTGGTCAGCTTGCATTGGCCAAGCTAACATTACTACACCTAATGTCACTGCCTCTAGAACCGAGTTCCAACCACAATGAGTCAAGAACGATCCGACCGATCGGTGTTTTAATATCAAAACTTGTGGAGCCCACCCTCTTATCAATAATCCTCTACCAGCCGTCCGATCTTCGAACCCTGTAGGGACCACCCCGTACTCACCGTCCACGTGTCCTTTTGTTGGTTCTTTGACGCACCATATGAACCTAACCCCACTACACTCTAACGCGATGGCTAATCTTTCCATCTGTTTGTTTGTAAGAACTACTTGGCTCCCAAAACAGACATAGACCACAGACCGATCCGGACTCGTTTCTAACCACTTCAGCAAATCGGATGTCGGAACTGAGCCTGACCCACCGCCTCGCTCTGTGGGCCCAACATCATCTCCATCAGAAGGTGGAAGTAATGGTCCCACAGCGCAAACTCGATCCGAATAACGGTAACCCAAATCGGTCCTCTTCTTCATGTGATCCAAATACACCGATTCCAACTCAGTAAACGTATTGAGAACGATTCCCCAACTCTTCAAATTTGCTTGCATACCATCTCTGATAAATTCCGAATCGGGGTTTCCGGGTTTATAACTCCGATAGACACTGGAAATGTGACACCATGGAAAAACAGGTGAATTAGGGATTTCTGGGAAATGGGTCAAGAAATTAGGGTTTCCATTGGGAGGAGAATCTCCATAAACGGTAGGTAAATCACGCCAGAGAGAATCAATAACAGCAACAGCCAAAGCACCAGAAGGGGAGAAAACGATACGAGGGATACCGAGTTGAGAAGCGAATCGGTGAGTCCAACCAAGGAAGAAATCAGAGATAATAGCAATAGGAGGTGTGATAGAAATCAGAGAGAAATTAGAATTCATTAAACTCATGAATTATTGTTATGATTCAATTACAAGTATTAAGCTTATATAAGCTCTCATAGATTCAGTTATAGAGAGAGAGTGTGGAATAACAAATTCTGTTATTCCCAACAAACTCTAACTACCTATTCTGTTAACACTCTAAAGGCACCCCTATACCTCATTTATTTCTTTTCTTACATCCTGTTTACACCTTCTCCTTCATTCATATTAACACCTAGAATACACTTATACTTGTATTCATTATCAAGGTGAAGGATGAGATTTGAACCAATTAAGAAGAGGATATTGAAGTTGACTCATGGCAATCATCATAGATACGAATGAATTAGGAGGTAAGTCTTTGACATTTTCAACACCAGGAGGTATGAGAGGATGAGTTGGGAACGGTAGAACTAATGTGTTGATTTTAGGGTTTTTGATGAGTAAAGGATTGAGAAGAGGGAGGTTTTTGGGTGTGACGAGAATGGTTATTGTCAAACCTCTGATGGAGAGTTGATAGGTTAGATCGAGAAGAGGTATCATGTGACCTTGAGCCGGGTAAGGGAAAACCAGAACATGAGCAGCCATTGATATTATATTAGGCAAATGTTTCTCTCTGCCTCTCGTTCTTATTGTTCTTTAAAAGCTGAATATATATATATACAAAGAGAAATGCCATCCCTTGTGTGGATAATACAAGGGGGTGAAACCACCTTTTCAAGAAAGTCTATCCTTGTGACCTTACCGAATTATAGTAAGAGGGTAGGAATACTTTTTTTTCATATCTTCAAAGAGATGTAGGCGTGTCGTGTAGCATCTTCCATTACTAAACCACATGCTAAAAGTTCAACAAAAAAAACACGTGATAGAAAGAAGGTTTGGTTTGGTTTGGTTTGGTGATTGAATTATGGTACAATCCCAGGGCGGAGTAAGAAACGAAATCTAAATCTGGCTAGCATCGAAAATATAGACCAAGATCAAATGCCCAAATCGGCTTGGTTATTCCAAATTAAATTACATTTTGTGAACTAAAATATAAAAAGACGAGAATTAGAGAAGTTTCGCAAGTAAATAATTAGTTGACTTTTAGTAGTTTAAATTTTTTATCGACACATTTATAGGATCATGTTAAAGATCACAACAGATTTGTCGAGATTTACACAAATTTGTGCGAAATTTGCAATCTCTTTAGTATCTCCCTCCCCCTCTCATAGAAACGAGGGTTAAAAGGTTCAAAAAAAACAATGCACGTTGGTAATAGTAGGAACTAACATCCAAAACATGGTAGTAATAAGAACTAACCCTGGTAATGTAACGGTTTCAATTTTAATCCTAGAATCTAAAGGTTTAGATTTGATGTAAGCTAGAAAAACTCAAAAAACAAAAAAAATAAGGGCGCGTCTAAAGGGGCCTCCCCAAATTGCTGTAGGCGCCTTCTCAGAGGGGTTGACCGTAGTCAAACCTCCGACAACTGTAGGCGCCCCTCCTCGGGCCGATCAGTCCGAGGCCCAAAGCCTCATTTCGGACTGGACCAGTCCGACATTAGCCGGACCGTCCATACCGATTGTGTTCGGACTGGGCCCAGTCCGAAATGAGGCTTTGGGCATCGGACTGATCAGCCCGATGAAAGATGAATTCGAAGGTATTCCAGTTCAAGAATCTGAAGCAAACCCTAATTCCGAAAACGAAAATGAAAATGTTCCTCCTTTAGATCCTGAATCCAATTCGAACCCGGATACCACACCATCTCAGCCCCTTTCTCCTCGTTCGTTCATCGTTGAGATTATCTGTGTAAATTTTCTTATTATGTTCATTGTGAATTACTTCACTGGAAAAAAGCAAATGAAAATATTGCTTTAGCTTGGGCTGCTAAATTTGCTACTAAAGATTCAATTTTTGATAAGAATTTTAGTCTTTTGGGTAGTGGAGATGGTAAAGATACGCCATTGTTGTCGAAAGAAGGGCAAAATGTGTTCAAATTTTATGCTAGTGGTAGGAGATTTTGTCAAGGGTTATTCGCTACTATGGAACTTCAAAGTAAACAGGATTTGATATCTAGGGTTTACAATTTAATTGTTCCTTGTAAAGATGAGATCACATTTGAAGTTTATGAATGATGATATGGATCATATAATTTTTGGTCTTGCAAAAAAGAAAGCTGCTAAATTGATGCATAAACAAGTTACTGATTTTAGATTGAGGATTGAGAGAGAAAGAAATTGACTGGGATTGAAGAGGGAGCGCTCGTGGAGGCGCCTAAGCAATTTAGGAAGGCCCCTACAGAGGGGAGGCCCCTACAGCACTTTTGGGAGGCGCCTATAGCCGCACCCAAAAAATAAAAGGCAAAACTAGGACACTTTGGTCAAACATACTTACACAAAGGTAAGTGCAGAGGCGGAACCAAAAATTAATTAAGGGACGGCTGAAAATTTTAACTAATGAAAATTAATATCTTTTATCAATTGCGCACAAATTTATTTTTTAGTTGTACGTGTCTAGTAAAGTTTAATTCATTATCCATAAATTCATGTACGTGTCTTTGTAACAAATCGAATTATAATAGGTCCGTGGGTATATAGACCAAAATAATATTCAAAAAAGGTTTATGATCCAATCTTCCCAAAACATAGATATTTAGTCATTTTACATTATGGACATAATAACCCATTCTTTATGAGAGAACTACCGTCCATGTCCCTCCAACAAAAATCACGGGATTTTTAATTTTCCAGGGTGAATTTGGAATGTTTCTAATGTGGGCGTGATTTAGGGGATTTAAAGCAACTAACGTATAAATCCGAAATTGATTTTTCTCTATCTTCTAACCGTTTTGGAAAGCAAATCTATTTCCAAATCAATTCAAAACAAAAATCGTAACCAAATCAATTTTCTCTCTCTTTACAGATTTTGAAACCAAATCAATTTTCTCTCTCTTACTATGTAAATTTTTTTCGATTCAAATCAATTTTCTCTCACTTAACTTTCAGATTTGGAAATAGTATATTTTCTACGATCAATTTAGCGTGATTTGGGGGTTAATATACAAAACATATATATCACTTTCTCTCACTTAACTTTCAGTTTGGAAATAGTATATTTTTCTGGGAACATTAAAGCAACATATATTTTTGTTTTTACTCATACATAAATACACATAGAATACAAATTATGAAACAAATACGTAAATTATGTATTATTTATGACGAGGAAACCATCATTTATCAAGTATACAACATAATTTATCAAATGTATGTGCCTCTTGTTCAATAAATTACACATAATTTCTTTTACATTACACATCCTTTACATTCTGTTACAAAAAAAAAAAGTACAAAATCTTCTTTGGTTCAAAAATAGTCCCCATCCATGTACTCTCCATTAGTTTCGTTGACTCACTTTGATTTGATGATTCTCTTTGAAATTTCATCTGGTATATCAAATCTACACACATAAATAGACATACATTAAAGAAACAAAAATCATATATTGTATTATAAACTACATGTACAGTTTCGTAAATTATATACAATGTTTGTCAAATTTTGACAACATGTGAAGGTTTTGAGTAGTTTGGTAAACTTATCAAGGCTACTGTTTTGGGTGAAAAGTACACGTAATGGTAAATAAATAATACATAATTTATGTGCACTTATACGTAAATTATATACATAATGGTAAGAACATGAAGATATACGTAAATTATATATACTTTATTGCAAAGTACACGAGATTTGATATTAAAGCGAAGTATTTCTACTAATGAAATGAGTACTGTTTTGGTGTTAAAGCACGGGTAATGTTCTATAAATTACCCATAATTTACTATAAATTGTGGTAATTTACGATACAGTACATGTACTGTAAATTCTGTTATGAGTAACCGTACGAAAGAACAAATGTTTCATAAATCCGTACGGATTGAAAACCAGATCTGAAGAAAAAAAAATGAGAATATCATTAAGCTTAAACTACAAATCTAAAGATATTTGCTATGATGATTGACTGCAATAATGTCAAACTCGAGTTGAAGGATTAAACATCAAAATCAAAAACATAAATGAAATTTTAAGAGAGAGAAACAAAATAAACATCAAACATTCGATTGATGATTGATAATCTGATCTCACGAAATATCAGAAACAACAGAAGATTAAACATAGATCTAAAGAAATATGATATTATCACTGGATGCAAACATAACATACTAAGGGCAAGTCCAATGTGGAGCTCGGGCTCCCAATTTTGGGAGCCCTTGATTTTTAGGAGCCCCGGGACTTTTTTCAATTCCAAAATCGGGCTCCTAACAGGGGCTCCCAAATCTAAATTATGTACGTGTGTAATGTACGTGTGCGGACTTTTAGTTTCAATTTTCAACTATAAATTATTAATTTTAAATATAAAATTAAAATTTAATATTATGTTAGAGAGAGAAAAGGAATTTTGAAAAGATAAAAAAAAAATTAGTGAAATGATTGAAAAAACAAATTTAAAACAATTTATATTTTTTGAAAAACAAGATTAGTTTAAAAAAAATTGAAAAAGAATTAAAAAATATAAAAAGAAGTGGGGTGGATCCCCTTTTTAGGGGATCCACCCCAAATATGGCCGTTGGGAGACCCCCAACGGCCATATTTGGGCCTGGGAGCCCCCCCAGCCCGGGCTCCCATTTGGGAGCCAGGGAGCATGGGGCTCCCATTTGGGAGCCAGGGAGCATGGGGCTCCCATCCCCGGGGCTCCCGGGTTGGACTCCGTGGGCTGGGGCTCCCAAATTTTGAATTCGGGAGCCCCCCCCCCCCACACACACACACACATTGGAGTTGTTCTAACTTTGAAGGAATGATTGAATAAGGAATAAACATAAAGATCTTAAACAGTTATGAAAATTTTAGGATTTTAGTTATGAATCATTGAATAAGGAATAAACATAAAGATCTTAAACAGTTATGAAAATTTTAGAGAGAGAAAATAAACATCATACATTCGAAGTTAATGAATTAGTAAACAGATCTTATAGATATGTATCATAAATCTGATACGTTTTATAATAGAGCGAAATAATTAGGGTTTTAGTTATAAGAAGAAATATTAGATATTAAACCTGATAAACGATGAATTTGGACAGCAATATAATGTAGAAGAAGAAGATTTTCTGAGTTTAATGGAGGTTTGTCAACTAAATCGGTTTTAGAGAGATCAAATAAAGAGTTTCCGTTACTGAAAATAATGAAGATATGCTTACTTTGAATAGAAACATGATTGGAGAGAAATATGGGAGATAATAATGAAGATATCCTTACTTTGAATAGAAACATGATTGGAGAGAAATATGGAGATAAATATGGAAAAAGATATGCATAGATTTCGAAGATAAATCAGTTATAAAATATGGAAATGTTAGATTAGGGATTATGAAATAATATTTATTCTAGAGATTTGTGTTTTCTCTCTAGATGAGACCAAATGGACTAGATATCCATTTATATTATTTTTTTGGTTTTAAAACCCTTTATAGGATTAGAGAGGATTATGTCTACTATTAGGACCCGTTTTTTGGACTATAAGCCCAAAAATTCTTATTAATAATTGTAAATCCTACTTTATGTTCATACGATGCATTAATAACTGTAAATCCTACTTATTTTCATATGATACATTATATTATAAACTTGGTAAGAAAGTCGAGTCCCAAATTGATATTCAATATTCAAATTATTGGGACCATATTTTGTTGGTCTCAATATAAGATCAAGCAGTTAGACCTTATAGTGAGGCTTATATAGAACAACACGAATATAAGATCACTTAAAAGATTATCATATTGCAATCTGTACATATAAAGTAAGAGCACCTCAGAACCCTTAAAAGCTTAATTCTCTCAATTTTTCGACCATTTCATCCAAATTCTTGAAGAAACTCCCACCTTCCTTAACAGCTTCTAGTGCCAGTTTACGAGTCTCCATGGCTCGAATCATTCTTGGTCTAGTTTCATTCTGACCTATTCGTATTGACTCAACAAATGCTTTACTCAACTCATTTGGATCGGGAATTGTTTCCTTTCCCTCGCAAACCTTAACTCCCAATCCCACCGCCTCATCCCCAATAAGCTTGGCGTTCAAAAAGTGGGAAAAACGATGACTGGGACAAACATCCTTTTTTAATAAAGGATATTGTCTAGAAGCCCTTCAAAATTTAAAATATAGTCTTTCGTAGAAATAAAGTTACCTATTTAAAAAACAATAATCGTTTCCTTCTTAGAAATTAAAATAACTAATTTAAGAAATAAAGAAAGAAAATAAATTTCAAGGGTTAAAAAAAGAAATTGAAATCTCTCTCTCCCAATAGAATAATAACTAATTTAAGAGAAAAGAAACAAAAAAGTAATACAAAAAAATAATAACAAATGAAAATCTCTCTCTCTCAATAAAATATAACAATAAATTTCGTAATATTTGAGTGATATAAGTGTCCGTGCCGCAGGGCACGGGATATACACTAGAGATTAAAATCTCCCTCTCTCTCAATAAAATATGGAGTAACTAATTTAAGAGGAAAGAAATACAAATTAATACAAAAAGTAATACAAAAAAATAATAAGTAATAAAAATCTCTCTCTCAATAAAATATAGAGTCTATGGGTATATAGACCAAAATCATTTTCATAATAGGTATATAGACCAATCTTCCCAAAATATGGACATTTAGTCCTTTTACAATAAGGGCATAAATAACTCATACTTTATTGATAAATACCCTCCATGTCCCTCGTTTAAAAAATCCGGGGTTTTTAAATTTCGGAATGAATCCGGAAAGTTTCCCAAACCAGGGGGCGTGATTTGGGGGAGATATTTAGGTTATAAACTGAAAAGATTTAATAGGAAGTAACGGATCAAGGATATTTTCCAAAACAGATTTTTCAAAACAGATTTGGAAAACGGATATTTTCCAAAACAGATTTTCTCTCTCGTCCTTTCTGATTTGGAAACCAAATCTATATATCACTTTCTCTCACTTAACTTTCGTTTTTTACTCATACATAAACACACATCGAATACAAATTATGAAACAAGTTCGTAAATTATGTGTTGTTTATGACGAGGAAACCATTATTTGTCATGTATACAACGTAATTTATCATATGTGTATGTCATTCATTATGTACCATTGAATACTTAGATTATTTTCTGACATAAATTACTTGTTTTTTACGCGTACATGTCCATTATGTACCATAAATTATAGTAACTTGTTAGGAAATGTAAATCTGAAATGATGTTTTTTGTTATAAAGTATGTGATTTATCATAAATTATGTATACTGTATAGTAAATAACACAACCTTTGTACGACTGAAACGAAATTTTATTGAACAATAATATGTGTTTTATTGTAAATGAAAAGAACATAGTAGACTAGGTAACTTAATAACAAATTCCGTCAGAATGTTGCCCGAGCTCTCGATCCTTACTGTCTTTGGTCTTCCAGGTTTACGGCGAATCAAACATGGTAGTGTTTTTGACTCTTCATTAAATGTACATGGTTCATCGAAGTTAGGGGCAGGGTTTATATGTTCCTTGTAAGTCTTCACGTAAGACTCCGTTGTCCAAACAGGATCATAGAAACAATCTTCTTCATCGTAATTTATACTTCTATAGTTTATGTGATGATTCTGTAAGAAATTCCATCAGTGCTGGTTTACTACAAGAAAAAAAAAACATATATATTAGTTAAAAAAATTTATAATCAAATTTACATACATTAATAATGAAACATTTAATAAAAAACAAATGAGATGGATCATAAATAACAGGTACAGATCAATAAGTTATGTATAATGTATGAAAAAGTACAATTGTTTATTAGGTTAAGAGAAGTTTTATATGCTTGTCATGACCACTGTTCTGGTATAAAAAGGACGTGTAATGTTGGATAAATTTTTCATACTTTACGCACCTTTGTTCAATAACACATCATCTTATGTGAAATGTATGCAAATTGTATCAGAAAGTATGGTAATTTATCGTAAAGTAACTGTAATTTTTATTCTGTTACAAGAATCAGAAAGGATAAACACCAATATATTATTAACAAATTGTATCAGAAAAGATGGAAAGTTATCGTAAAGTACCTGTACTTTATATTCTGTTAAAGGAATAAGTGTGGATAATCACAAAGATCAAGAACTATACGGACAGATGATTCTGATCTGCAAAAAAAAAACAAAAAAAAAAAAGAGGAATTAACGTAGATCTGAAGAAATATACAATGAACATTGGAAGGAGAAATAACATACTAACATTGAACACATCATTAAATAAGAAATAAACATCAAAGATCTTAAAGAGTTATGAAAGTTTTAGAGAGAGAAATTATAAATCTTCCATTCGAAGCTAGTTAAGATGGAAACAGATCTTATGTAGTTGGATCACAAATGTAATATGTTCAATAATAGAGCATCGTAATCTGATAATGGAAAAAAAGAATCATCATTAGATCTTAACAATGGTGTTAATACAAAACTGTAAATTTTAAACCATATAAAAGATGAATGATTTTCGAGCAATCTAATGAAGATGAAAGAAAAGTTCTGAGATTAATGGAGGTTTAACAACTAGTTTTGAGTTTAAAAGAGAGGAAATAAAAAGTAGATCTTATCAATGGTTTGAATAAATAGAGAAACAGTTTAAAACCTGAATTACAATGGAGGTTTTTACTACTGCTGCTGTATGAAGATGAAACAATGAAGGTTTGAGTTGCTGCTGGTGAGTTTAATGGAGGTTTATTGAAGATTTAGTTTTTAGAGAGAGAGAGAGAAAGTTACCAGATTTCAATCACGGAATATATTGAAGATTTTGGTTACTTTCCATTGAAACGTGATTGGAGAGAGAAAGTTGAGATAAAAATGGAAAAAATATCTGTAACAGTTTAGAATGTAAATCACGTTTTGATATTAAAGAAGGTTAATATAGGTATTAAATCTTTAATATGTATTATATGGATTTGTGTTTTCTCTCTAGATGAGACCAAAAGGACTAGATATCCATTTAAATTATTATTTAGGTTTCGAAATCTTTTTTAGGATTATAGAGGACTATATCTCCTATTAGGACCCGTTTTTTGGGCTATAAACTCAAAAATTATAACAATAAATTTCGTAACATTTGATTGATACAAGTGTTTGTGCCCTAGGGCACGGGATATTCTCTAGTCTATATAATAAAACAGAAGGGAAAACGATGACTAGGACAAACATCCTTCTTTAATAAAGGATATTGTCTAGAAACCCTTCTCAAAATTTAAAATACAGTCCTTCGTAGAAATAAAGTTACTTATTTAAAAAACAATAATCTTTTCCTTCTTAGAAATAAAATAACTAATTTAAAAATAAATAAATAAATAAATAAATTTCAAGGGTTAAAAAAAATTTAAAATCTCTCTCTCTCAATAAAATAATAACTAATTTAAGAGAAAAGAAACAAAAAAATAATAACTAATAAAAATCTCTCTCTCTCTCTCAATAAAATATAACAATAAATTTCTTAACATTTGATTGATACAAGTGTCCGTATCCTAGGGCACAGGATATATCCTAGTATTTTATAAAGAGAATTATCATCACATATAAGATATGAGACGTACAAAAATCATTTTCCAAGAAAGTCTATCCTTTTTGGGAATACTTACTTTTAGAGGGTAGGAATACTTACTTTAGATTCTTTCTTTTTCTAGGAATTACTTACTCACTAGTGGGCAGAGAATAAGAGAGATGTAGACATGTAGCATCTTCTCGTGGGAAATATAAGTTTTCCACTTTGTTTTAGTTACGAGGATCATATAAAGAATAGTGATAGCAATAAACGAAAAATAGAAAGTAAATAATACAACGATTTTAACGTGTTAAATTTTTTTAATATGAGATGTAAAAATCACGGGAATAGTAGTCCACTCCAAAAATATAATAAGCAATTGAGTTAAAGAGACTACGTCCTTGTTCAAAAGAACAAAATCCGAAACTCAGACTCCAAAAGGAATCAATCTCAAACACGAAGAAAACCTCACAAGAAAGAACAAAACAACCCTGAAATATGTAGTCCAAAACGACCCCAAATTCACTAGGATTTCGGCCACCACTTACCAATCTCACCGTAAAAATACTAGATGAACAAGTCAGGAATACCTTTACAAAATTTAAGCCCAGTCGGAGAAGATCTCACCGTTGGATTTCCCGAATACCGAAGACTGCGCGTGTTGAAAATACTCAGCCCCGCTAACAACTTCCTCTCGGCAGACCTTTTTCTCTCTCCCCCTTCTCTTGTGTGTTTCTAATTGTGTTTCGTGCTTCTCGCAAACTTCTAAATTAGATTAAAGTAGTATTTATAGACAGTGGCGAGGCCAGACTTTTGTTGATGTGGGGGCACATTCAAGTCAAAGTAACTAACAAATTCATTTTCTATAAGAAACAAAAAAGTTTACTATTAAGAATATTATTCCGTATTAACAAACACAAATCATTAGTGCACAGAAACATAAAGCTAGTCTATAACCATAATCACTAAAACACTTTGCAATTGAGAGAGAAAGAGAGATACCTTAGTTTTGAATGAAATAAATTGAAGATGTTATGAATTACTCCCAATTTAGTCTAAATAAGATGAGAAAAGAAAAAAAATTATATACCTATCTTCCTAAAAGAACTGGAAACTTGCATCCTTATTTGTCTATTGTTTGGGTTGAAATTAGGTTTTAATTAGTATATCATGGTGAAGTTGATTTTAACAAAAGAAAATTTTGAAATTGATTTTAACTAAAATTGAAACAACTATATACCATTAAGGGTTTTGGGTGGCTTCAGAGTTTTAGTTTTTGTAATTAATGGAGTAAGATACTAAGATGGGATGTGTGGGTTGAGACCTTGTGGAGAGTTGGTTTGTCGAAGTACGGTCGTAAGTGGGTGGGCCCATTTGAGTTTCTTACTGAGGTAATTAATGATAGGTTTGAAGTTTCTTGGGCTACCTGATTGGCAAGGGAATTAATTTGGGCACGGAAACTCTAAAGGCACTATCTAAAGCTAATGGAGCTCACATTTGGGCCTGTGGAGGCGCGCGCTCCCACGGGCCCTATGTGGGCTCGCCCCTGTTTATAGACTCCTTCTTAACCCTAATTTATTGACCCATAGAAACTCGACTCGGGTCCGAATTCGGTTTACTAAACCAAGCCCAACTAGGTTTCCCCACTAGGAGGAAAACTCAACATTTTCAGTTCATTTGGTGTTGTTTTTTTATGAGCTCATCTGAGAGTGTTTTGGTTCGGTTACCGAACCATATGGTAGGAGGACGGTTTGGCTCGATTGGATTGTTAAACTATTGTACAATCTGATACAAATTTTTATGAAAGAGAAGATACAATAGTTGAAATTAGAAATTTTGAAATATGTACACTATGTATTATAATAATTACAAATTAATTACTAATTAGTTTCTTATCGAGACTCAAAGAAGTAACGAAGCTCTATTGGAATCATGGATTACTAATATAGAAGGAGGAATGGTAAAGAAGGAAAGAATGAAAGAAAGATTCAAGAAAAGTTAGGGTTTCTTTTTCTACGTAGAAAAGAGGAAACGATGGAGAAAGAAAGAAAGTGTTGTTGTAGAAAAAGAAGAGAGAAGACCAAGCGAGAAAGAAAGAACAAATGATGATTTAAGAAATGTTAGGTAAAGGGGTTTTTTTCCTTGACCTGAGCCATACTCTGGTCAGAGACTCAAGGTAAGGAGATCAGCTAAAATAAGCACGGTCACCTCGAGCTCAGATCTGCCTAAAGGGAACAACAATGACGTGGAAGGCCAGACGGAACCAAAGATCCACTATTCATGCACAAACCTTAACTTTCCAGAGGATTTGTCACTGTCAAAAGATATGCTCATCAGATATTATCCTCTAGAAAATCATATTCATGTGGCCATCACTAAAACAGAGTCTTACCAGCACATCATCTCAGACTTTGGAATTGTTTCTTAAACTGCAAACAATACCCCCACTGACTTGAGCATCGGAGTGTCTTGTTTGTTTTTTGCAGGCTCTTCCTGTTAAGTGTTAATGTGTGTTAGTATTTACATTTGTATTTTCTCTTATTGTCCAAGGACACTCTTGTAATTGCTATTGGCATTCTCCTCTATATATACAATAGCTGCCCTAACTTTGAGTGCATCTTGACTCAACATTCTACATGGTATCAAGAGCCACAAAACTTTAAGTTTTTTCTTTCTTCTTATTCTTCTTGCTTTCAGTACCATTCTTCTTCTTCTCTGTCATCATGGAGACTCCAGTCCAACAACAACCCACAGAGGCCACCTTTCTCTCTTCTCCTTCCACTCCCAATACCTCCATTTCTACCCTCCCTACTCTCACAAACATTGCTAACCTCATCTCCATTCGACTTGACAACTCTAACTACCTTCTTTGGAAAAGCCAACTTTTACCCATCCTTCACTCACAAGATCTCTTTAAGTTTGTTGATGGTTCTCTTCCTCCACCATCTCCAACTCTTCCTTCTTCATCTACTGACCCTTCTTCTTCCATCCCAAATCCAGACTATATTTATTGGTACAGGGTTGATCAAATGTTGTTATCATGGCTTAATGCTACCTTAACTGAGCCTGTTCTAGCTCAAGTTCTTGGCCTAACTTCATCTAGAGCTGTATGGGAATCTCTCGAAAGAACCTTTTCTTCTCTTAACTCAGCTAGACTAATGAATCTAAAATTACAGCTTCAAACCTCCAAGAAAGGCACACTCTCTGTCTCTGAGTATCTTCTTAGACTCAAAACACTATCTGACTCCTTGGCTGCTATTGGACATCCAGTTGCAGATGATGAACTGGTACTCATCATTCTTTCTGGTCTTGGTCCTGAATATGAGAGTTTTGTTACCTCTATAACCACCAGAACCCTTCCTCCTACCTCCTCTGAACTTCATTCACTTCTTCTAACTCATGAGTTCAGGCTTCAATTTATTTCAACCTCCTCTTCCACTCCCACTGCTCTTCTTACTCAAACACCACCACCTACCTCACCTCCATCAAACACCTTCAATCGTTCCTATAACCCAAATCAAAACTTTAGTAGAGGTTCAAGAGGAAGATCCTACTACAGGGGTGGTGGTCGTGGTCGAAATTCCAATAGAGGTGGTTATCAAAGACAATCTGTTCTTGGACCACCTCCATCTCGACAACCAATCATCTGTCAATATTGTGGAAAATATGGGCACTCTGCTCGTCAATGCTACTCTCTTAACAGGAATTCTGACCTAACTCAATCATTTGCTGCTCTAGGCATTGATTCAATTGCTGCTGATCCCAGTTGGTATATGGACTCGGGTGCAACATCTCACATTGCTTCAGACACAGCCTCTCTCATTTCTCGTTCAGATGCTCCTGTTGCTGAAAGTGTAATGGTTGGTAATGGCAACACTGCATCTGTCTCAGGAGTTGGTAATTTTCTTCTTCCTTTCTCTAATATAATTCTCAAAAATACATTAGTTGTTCCCTCCTTCAAGAAAAATTTGATTTCTCTTTCTCGACTTCTTCATGATCTTAACTGTATTGCTATCTTTCATCGAAATGGTTTTATGGTTCAGGATCTTCCCACAGGGAAGACACTCCTCGTAGGAACGATGTCTGATGGCTTATTTCGATTATCATCTTCTCCAATCAGCTCCACTCCTCTCAGCCTTTTTGCTCAGTCTCTGCCTCCTGGTTCTCGAACTACTCCAGAAGTCTGGCATCGTCGCCTAGCTCATGTCAACAGTTCTAATTTCAAAGTTCTAGTTAACAAAAAGTTATTACCATTATCTAATGATGTAATGACAAAGTTTAAATGTATTAGTTGTGTTTTGGGTAAACATCATCAATTCCCTTTTCATTCTGTTAATCATCAATCAAAGAATCCTAATGAGTTAATCCATTCTGATTTATGGGGACCTTCCCCTGAATTATCCAATTTAGGATATCGATTTGTGCTTTTGTTTGTTGATGATTACACCCGATTCTCATGGATTTACTTTCTCAAAAACAAGTCTGAAGTCTTTAATCATTTCAAAATTTTCAAACTAATGGTTGAAAATCAATTCTCAAACCCAATAAAATTTCTTCAAACAGATGGCGGTGGTGAGTACACAAGTACTGAATTCTCTGAATTTCTTACCCACAATGGAATTCACCATCGCATAACCTGTCCCCATACCCCTCAACAGAACGGCGTGGCTGAGCGTAAATTTCGCCACTTAGTAGAAACTGCACTCTGTCTCCTTCATCAATCCTCTGCACCACTAAAATTTTGGCCTGATGCTTTTCAGACTGCTATCTTTACAATAAATCGACTTCCTTCCTCTGTTCATAAAGGAATCTCACCATTTGAAAAGCTGTATCACAAAACCCCAAACTACAATTTCCTTCGCACTTTTGGGTGTCTCTGTTTTCCATTACTTACTCCCTATCGATCATCCAAGCTTGATTTCAAATCAAAACCCTGTATCTTTCTTGGATATAGCATCAATCACAAAGGCTATCGATGTTTAGATATGAATTCATCTCGGATTTACATCTCTCGAACTGTAATTTTTGATGAATTGAAATTCCCCTTTTCTTGTTCTTCGTCCTCTAAAAATTCCCAAATTCAAAACCCTAATTCTTCTATTCTCTCTCTAAAATGGACAATCCCAGTCAGCGAACCAAGATTAGTTGTCACTCCTACTCCACTTGTCCCATCTCAAATGGGCACCAGAAGTCCAGTAGTTCCACCACGTCATCCTAACATAAGTGCACCTCACCCACCTACTCCACCAACGGTCTCTAACGAGTGTAATCCTCACTCACCCGTACCTGAATCCTCCTCTATGCCCGACATAAACCCTAATTCTCCTGCTGCCCACCTGGACCCTCTTTCTCCTACTGTGGTCCCTCCATCTGTCCACCCTACATCCACTAACGTGTCTTGTCTCCCACCCCCTTCTTCTTCAAACCAACCAGTACAACAGTCACCAATTTCAGAACAGAGCATAAACCCTAATTCCTCTTCTATACCACCACTCTCGTCCTCATCCCTTTCCACTCATCCAATGATCACAAGAAGCAAAGATGGTACTCGCAAACCAAAAATTTTACTCTCCTGTGACTCTTCTTCTATCTCTACTAATGCCATAAATTCGAAGCTTGTTGAACCAACTTCATTTCATCAAGCTTCGAAATATGAACATTGGCTAAAGGCAATGGAAGCAGAAATGAATGCTCTCCACAAAAATCATACTTGGACTCTTGTCCCTAAAGATTCTTCAATGAATGTGGTCGATTGTAAATGGATTTTTCGGATTAAACGAAGAGCTGATGGTCAAATTGAAAGGTACAAAGCACGATTAGTTGCAAGAGGCTACTCACAACAACAAGGAATCGACTATGGTGAGACATTCAGTCCTGTGGTGCGTCCAGCAACAATTCGAGCTGTCCTATCTCTTGCTATATCTGGTAATTGGAAAATTCGTCAACTAGATGTTAAGAATGCTTTTTTGAATGGTGACCTATCTGAAACAGTGTTCATGTCTCAACCTAAAGGATTCATTGATCCTAAGTTCCCTAATCATGTCTGCAAATTAAATAAGGCTCTATATGGCCTAAAGCAGGCTCCAAGAGCCTGGCATTATAAGTTCAGCTCTTTTCTCATTGCCTTAGGGTTTAAACAATCCATTTCGGATCCCTCCATGTTCTATCACAGCTCTTCTTTAGGTTTAACTATCTTATTGTTATATGTTGATGACATTTTAGTAACTGGCTCCTCTACCTCTGAATTACAAAGGTTGATTCATAATTTGAAACTCAAATTTGACATGTCTGATATGGGAAATCTTAGCTACTTTCTTGGCATGGAAGCCACTAGAGATTCCAATTCAATAGTATTAACTCAGCAAAAATACATCAAAGATCTTTTACACAAATTTGGAATGTCAACCTCAAAGCCAGTTCCCACTCCAGTTCTCTCAGGAAAGAAATTATCAAAGGATGATGGGATTCCCTTGTCTGATTCACATACTTTTCGAAGCCTAGTAGGTGCCTTGCAATATTTAACCATGACACGTCCTGATATTTGCTATGCTGTGAACCAAGTCTCAAAATTCATGAATTCACCATCTTCAATTCATCTCATAGCTGCTAAGAGAATCCTGAGGTACCTAAAAGGCTCCATCACTGAAGGCATTTGTATTAGGAAAGCTCTCTCCTCCCCAATCTTAGGTTTCTCTGATGCTGATTGGGCTGGATCACCAGATGACAGAAGATCAACATCAGGTTCATGTGTGTTCCTTGGTCCTAACTTAATCTTATGGTCTTCTAAAACTCAGCCAACAGTGGCTAGATCTTCAGCTGAGGCTGAATACAGGGCTGTTGCTCACACAAGTGCTGATGTGATTTGGTTAAAGAACTTGTTACATGAATTGGGCATTCCTCTGTCAGCAACTCCCATTGTTCATTGTGACAATATCAGTGCAACCTATCTTGCCATCAATCCTATACTTCACTCCAAGACAAGGCATGCCTCCATTGACTTTCACTTTGTAAGGGAACAAGTAGCTGCAAGCAAATTACAAGTCAAGTTTCTTCCTGGCAATGATCAAGTAGCTGATATATTCACTAAAGGGCTTTCAACATCAAGATTCAATGAGTTAAAGTACAAGCTCTCACTGGTTCACCATGCTCGGCTTGAGGGGGGATGTTAAGTGTTAATGTGTGTTAGTATTTACATTTGTATTTTCTCTTATTGTCCAAGGACACTCTTGTAATTGCTATTGGCATTCTCCTCTATATATACAATAGCTGCCCTAACTTTGAGGGCATCTTGACTCAACATTCTACACTTCCCACTTAAATTCAATTTGGAAACATAAAAGGAAGTTCAACATTTAATTGAAGATCTTCATCATCAAAAACATATCTGGGAAAGACTGCTTTCCAACATCATCAATATGGTGAGTAGTTTTTAATTTTTCTAGCAAAAGAGATATAGATGACTTAACTAAAAGTCGACTGAATTCTAAAACAAGTTAATATATCTTACTCTAATTTGCAAGCTAGTCGATCTTTTACTGTTCAAATGCGATATTTTTCTTATGTATGTCAACCATCTATTTGTTAGACCTTATAGTGGGGCTTAAATAGAACAACACGAATATAAGATCGCCAATAACATTTCCATATTGCAATTTGTACATATAAAGTAAGAGCACATTAACACAGTTATAAGCTTAATTCTCCTAACTTTTCAACCATTTCATCCAAACTCTTAAAAGAACTCCCACCTTCTTTAACAGCTTCTAATGCTAATTTTCGAATCTCCATGGCTCGAATCATTCTTGGTCTAGTTTCAACCTCACCTAGTCGTACTGACTCAGCTAACGCTCTACTCAACTCAGTCGAATCCGGAATTGTTTCCTTTCCTTCACAAACCTTAACCCCCAATCCCACAGACTCATCTCCAAAAAACTTGGCATTCATAAAGTGGTCAGCCCCCATTGGCCACATCAGCAGTTGGACCCCTGCAACTAGTCCTTCTAGAGTCGAGTTCCAACCACAGTGAGTCAAGTACGCTGAAACGGATCTGTGTCTCAGTATAGCCACCTGTGGGACCCACTCTCTCATTACAAGTCCTCTCTTGTCAGTACGATCTTCAAAATCAGATAGTATAGCGCTAACGAGTCCATCATCACCGTCCAATGATGAAAATTCTTTGATGCACCAGATGAAGTGGACTCCACTTTTCTCAATCGACTCAGCTATTGCTTGAATCTGTTGCCTCGTTTGAACGATCTGAGTTCCGAAGCAGATGTAAACCACGGATCGATCAGGTACTGAGTCAAGCCATGACATGACTTTTCCCACACCAGCTGAGCCGGGAGCACCTCTCTGTGTGGCTGCCAATAAAGAATTAGGGTCATCATCCATTTTTAGAATCGGCCCAACACCCCAGACCCGATCATGTCCATATTCTTCTTTCAAGTAACTCAGAAACGGTTCTTCTAACTCAGTGAACGAGTTGATAACAATTCCCCAACTCGCTCTATTCCTCACGCTATTAACTCTTATGGATTCCCAAAGTGGGTTTTCCTCTGCATAAAGTTGAATGAAACCGAAGATATGAATAATTGGGAGAGTGGGTGAACCCGGAAATCCTGATGCGGTTATCGGGTTAAACGGGCTTTCCTTACAATATTCTCTGTTTGGTAGATGATTGAGGAAATATCTTACGAGTGATGCGGAATATGCAGATGAAGGATAGAAAGCGATCCGGTGGATACTCAGTTGGACGGCGAGTTCCTGAGTCCAACCGAGGAAGATATCAGATAAAATGGCCACCGGAGAAGGTGATGACGATGGCGGGGAAGAAGGTGGTGGATGTGATTTAAACCAGTCAATGAGAGGATTATGAAGTTGAGACATGGCTGAAATCATATCAGAGAAGTAAGATATAGGGAGGTCTTTCATGTTTTCTATGCCAGAAGGTATGGTTGTACCAGTTGGGAAAGGTAAAATTAAGGTTCGAATGGAAGGGTGTTTAGTGAGTAGAGGTTGGAGAAGAGAGAGATTTTTGGGTGTGATTAGTATGGTGATGGTTAAATCATTGCGAAGAGCTAATTGATGAGTGAGATCAAGGAGTGGTAACATGTGACCATGGGCTGGGAATGGAAATACTAGTATATGTGTACCGGTGGTGGTGGTGGTGGTGGTGGTGGTGGTGGTGGTGGTGAGATTAGATGTTGATGCCATTGGACTATTGGAGGTTCTGTGTTGATTGTATAGTGGAGATTGTTGATGCTATAAATAATGGGTTATTTCCCTATTGGCCCCATAAATAATTGATTGATTTGAATTAAGCCATTTTTTCTTATGGACTCATAAAAAAGTTTCTTAAAAATGTGTACTCAAATGAGGTACTCCTAAACAAACCATGATAACAAACGGTTAACTGAAGTACTCCTAAATAAACCATGATAACAAACATTAAATTCTAACCTTAATAATCGACCCTCTAACGGTCACAAACAAAGTTCATGACCATTCCATTTGAGATCCCTTGGCACACAGAATATTCAAAAGTGGGCATTTCAGTATCAGAAACCAACGTATCTTTCGTGGTTGAATGCAAAATTGTATCGGAATCGTTGACTTTTACCCACGTTTGACAGGTAAGAAGGTTTCAATAATTAATCCACGCAAGAGATTCTCTTAATATTATTTTTATACAGTAATAGATGTTGCACATTCACGGCATTAATGACTAAACAACCTAGTTGTTGATATTTGAGAATGTTTTTCAAGTATATACTCTCTCCGTCCCAAATTAAGAGTCATATATTTTTTTTTTTTTTTCTGTTTTTTTTTTTGCTTTTTTGAAACCATATACTTTTTTGTTGAAAGAGGACTATCATACAGTATTAATAAATAAGAGTCTGATTACAGTACCATTGAGAAATAAAATGAGGAATATTAGACTAAGTTGTTTTTCCTGGTTGTGTTCCTACCCATTTAGCTAACTATTTGTTCCTAATTTAGTTTCTAACTGGATTCAACTAAATTTCTAGTAGGTGAGTCAGTCAAATTTGACCATTAATAATTTGGAGTCAATCAAATTTGGCCCATTTAGCTGACTATTTATTTCTAATTTAGTTTCTCACTTGATTGCAACTAAATGTCTAGTTTGTGAGTCAATCAAATTTGGTCGTTAATAATTTAGAGTAATTAGTTTAATCTAAAAGAATTGATTTGTTTATTGGAAAAAACAATATTTCTATTGAAAAGTGTCAAATGTCTTAATTGGCTTAGTTAATGCACCATATATTAGAAATATCAAAGAAAGGGTATTAATGGAAGAGTAAGAGATTTTATATATTCCCTCCGTCCCAAATTAAGAGTCTCATATTCGTAATCCAATTTATTTTGATATTTTTTTTCTTCTTCCAGATTTACCTTTATTTTTAATAATTTTTCTTGAAATAATTCATGGACTGCAATTTCATTCCACAAATACAGGTTACTATTTATTGCTAATTTAATTTCTCACTTGATTGTAAATTTGTAACCAAATTTCTAGTTGGTGAGTCAGTCAAACCATTACTAATTTAGATTAATTAGATTAAGAGGTAATTTCTAGAAAGGTCAAAATAATATTGAAAATGAGTAGAAAAGCACAAAACATTTGAAAATTATTATTCAGGTCAAGAAGTGTGTAAATACTAATATACCCTTTTTTGTCATTTTGTGTAACTAAATTCTTTTATTTTTCTTTACATTTTAAATCGATATAACTTTTGTTTGAGATGTCGGATTTCTATATAAAATATATATTTAGAAATGATTTTTCATTAGCTTTCTAACAAGATCCACTTTCAATACTTTTTTTCCGAAAAAAAAAACCCAGAAAAAAATGGCGTTTTTTTCCTTTACGTTTTTCTGCAAACGTGTTTGCAACAATCTGTTATGCAATCGTGTTTGCAACAATCTGTTATGCAAATGTGTTTGCAAAAATCTGTTATGCAAACGTGTTTGCAAAAATCTGTTATCCAAAAGAATGAATTTATTTATTGGAAAAATCAATTTTTGCATTGAAAAGTGTCAAATGTCTTAATTAACTTAATTAATGCACCAAATACCAAAAATATTATAAAAAAAAAAAAA
>BEHA01044574.1:42539-56206 GCA_002897215.1 Eschscholzia californica subsp. californica | reverse complement strand
TAGGTGGATTTCCACCCCCGGCTTGGTTCAAATTTTCACCCATAGTGTCACTCAAAGAGAGATTCGCTAAAAGATTACTTAAATGTGTTTCTCTACTGATGAAACGACCTCTCTTATCACGATATCTATCAGGCATACACTAGAGCCCAATGACCAAGGATATTTTCAACAAAACTTTTTTCTCTTTTTTTTTCGAACCAAAAAATCACTACGAAGAACCTATAGGAAAGCAAACACAATCAGGCTGACTCCACCAAGCTACCTAGACAAAATCTAGCAATGAGTGGGTTTGTCAGATTCACCTAAAAAGCTAGACAGCTCCTACTTCGCCACAACACTTGAACTTTGACTGTTATAAAGGTTACTCGGTCAAAGTAGTCAGTAAACAATTCTCCAGGAAGACAACCAACGATGAACGTTGTGACAGCCGTCTTCCTTCGGCAAACGTTTCCTCTTCTCGAGGCGACCTTTTTGGCAAGAATTGTTTACAAACTTTCCTCTGAGAATGCCTAGATAAAAGTCAATTTCCCGAGTTGTTTTTAAAGGGTCCTATGAGCTCGATACCTTAGGGGCTGATGTCTAAATAATATTTTAGCTTTTTAAGTAAGGTTTGGGTTCGTGAATGTTGTTACCTATGTGGGCAAGAGAACGGTGATGAAATCCGTTTCTTATCTTGTAACTGGGTTAGTGCCCTTACTAGAATGATTACACTAACAGTTCGATCAAAGCAATTAGGCACACGAATTCACACCAATACCTACTGACAGGAGATTCGTGGGTGTTCAAGAAATTTACCTCCCGTTCAAGACGGGCGATGACCTTTGTAGATGACCCGCGAGTACTCTCCCCGGAGTGTTCCAACCCGAGGCTTCGTTTTGGTTTTCGGTTACAATTTAATTAAGCCCTCCAATTTAGGATCAAAACTTTAAAACAAAAATAAAAATAGAAAGTCTAAAAGTCTCTCTCTCACCAAAAGTAAAAATAAAATCTAAAATAAATAAAATCTTTGTCTTCTTGATTTCCTCCTCCTTGTTTGCTCCTTTTCTTTAGCTTCTTTTGTGAACTACACACGAAAAACAAGAAAAGCAAGTTAAAGTGATCTAAAAAAGACAAAAACAAAATAAAAATAAGAAAATAAATTTGAAACCCTAAAACTAACTAATCCAAGATCAAAACAAATTTCCTAACTTATCCCCGGCAGCGGCGCCAAAAACTTGATGCGTATTTATACTAACCTAAATAATAGGCTAAAATAAACCCGTATTTTGTAATAAAAACCGCAAGTGCACTGGTCTATGTAGTGTAGACCTAGCAAGTACGGGTCGATCCCACGAAGACAAGTCGAAACTATATTTTAATCTTAAACTAGTGAATAAGAAACTTCGAAATCGTTTTGATGATAAAGTTAAATAACAAAGCGAAAATAATAAATGATTGAAAGAGAATCAATACGGAATAAAAACCTAGAGATTTTGAATCCGCCCACGAAATACTTGGAAAGAACATCTAACAAATTAATCAAACACTTTTTTATCAGTCAAACTATAGAATATGATATATCTAAAGTCCGGAAAATATTTTCTTTAAAACAGTCTTTAGCTTTACATCCACTATCGTTTTAACATTTAAAATAGTTTAACTATTACTCATCAAACAAATAAGAATAGACCATCAAAGACTTAATCTAAGCATGATATATCAAATCTAAAAGCATGAGTAATGAAAAATTAATTTAAATAATAAATACCAAGTGGGAATCAATACATGAAGAACAATAGAGTATCGGATTAATTTATTACTGTATCTCTAAAAGCAATCTCATGGGTTTCATCATCCTCTCTAGATGGAGGATTAGAAACCCATGAGTACAATAATCATGGTCATAGTCACAGAATGATAACAAAAGAGAAGTAACAATAAAAAAATATCACCGAAACTCTTAGTTCATTTGCTCCTCCTTTGCTACCCGATTTTGTACTCAAGTCCTGCTCACAAATAATGGAAGTCTCGGCTAACTTCTCCTGTTTTCAACTCCAGAGATGCCCCATTTTCTGCTTCCCAACTGCCCTTTATATCTCCCCCTTGGTCGATTAAATTAGGGTTCAAAATTTCACTAACAAACCCATCCCGGAATCTCGTTGGAGATGGAGGCTGGGTCAATTAAATAAGTTGGATAAATATGAATCATACCCACAAAGTGATATAATGGATGGTGGGACCCTTTTGCTTTCAACAGAGAGGGTAAATCTATTTCAATGGCCACGGTGACATCATCCTCATACTTGCACGTGGGTTAGTTTTGGAAACTTTGATTTATTCGTTTCAAGTCCCTGAAAGGTGGTCGTCACTATAATTCACCCCTTTGAGATATTTCTACTGCAACATAGTTCCAAAACTAATTTTTGTTGCCTGAATTAATTCACTCGGCACCAAATCATGCATCAACCTCCCTTTATGCTCTTTTTCTTTCTTTTTTTGGGTTGTTCCTGAAAAACCATTAACTTCATTAGTATATATCAAACTAACAACTAACAAATGAAATTTGAAGACAAATAATTGAGTTCTAACGAACTCATCAATGTCCACAAATATTCACAGATGTCTACGAAAGTCGAAAAATATATTTTTGAAATGTTCATACAAATATATTATTTAATGTGATTAAACTATAAAAATATTAAAATAATAAATGTCTACCAAATGTCCATCAATCTCCACAAATATTCACAGATGTCTACGAAAATCGAAAAATATATATTTGAAATGTTATTATAAATATATTATTTCATGTGATTGAACAATAATAATATTATTAAAATAATAAATGTCTACCAAATGTCCACAAATATTCACAGATGTCTACGAAAGTCGAAAAATATATTTTTGAAATGTTCATACAAATATTATTTAATATTATTAAACAATAAAAATATTAAAATAATAAATGTCTACCAAATGTCCATCAATGTCCACAAATATTCACAGATGTCTACGAAAGTTGAAAAATATGTATTTGAAATGTTATTATAAATATATTATTTCATGTGATTGAACAATAATAATAATATTAAAATAATAAATGTCTACCAAATGTCCACCAATGTCTACAAATATTCACAGATGTCTATGAAAGTCGAAAAATATATTTTTGATTAGTACAAATATAATATGCATTACACATTTTGTCAATGGACTCACGATCTTGAAATGTCCCCAGGACATTTTGTCTATGGATCAAATGTCTTGAAATGTCTATAAAGACATTTTGTCAACAAACTCAATGTCTTGAAAATGTCTATAAAGACATGTTGTCTATAATAAGTCATCTGAAATGTCTACGGGACATTTTGTCTATGAAAGTCTGTGAAAGTCCCAATCCACTATCCCCCCTTAAGGTTGCATGCCATGGAATACTTCTAGATCTTACATTCTACATGTATATAGGATAAATGCTAGATCAAGTAATGAATACATTGATTGCATATTTATGTATTGTAATTAGACTCATAAGACCAAGAAATGCATGGAGATTGGTGGTTAGTGTTGTCAACCCGACTAACCAAGCCAACCACGCCCAAAGGTTGGGCTTATGCAACCCAATCTGGTCTTATTATAGGCCGCAGACCAATCTTGTCGGACAATCTTCCGCTGGCAAAGCTTGGGTTGGTCTTATTATTGGCCCCAAAACTTTCACAAGTTTCTTAGTAAGAGGGTTGTTTTTTTTTTTTTTGAAACAGTAAGAGGGTTATTGGTTACAAAACAAAAAGGGTAACATAAAAAGAAAAACTCAAAAAACAAAAGGCAAAACTAGGACACTTTGGTCAAACATACTTACACAAAGGTAAGTGGAGAGGCGGAACCAAAAATTAATTAAGGGACGGCTAAAAATTTTAACTAATGAAAATTAATATCTTTTATCAATATCGCACAAATTTATTTTTTAGTTGTACGTGTCTAGTAAAGTTTAATTCATTATCCATAAATTCATGTACGTGTCTTTGTAACAAATCGAATTATTAATAATTGTAAATCCTACTTTCTGTTCATACGATGCATTAATAATTGTAAATCCTACTTCTTTTCATATGATACATTATGTTATAAACTGGGTAAGAAATTCGAGTCCGAAATTGATATTCAATATTCAAATTATTGGGATCATATTTTGTTGGTCTCAATATAAGATCTAGCAGTTAGACCTTATAGTGAGGCTTATATAGAACAACACGAATATAAGATCACATATAAAGTAAGAGCACCTCAGAACCCTTAAAAGCTTAATTCTCTCAATTTTTCGACCATTTCATCCAAATTCTTGAAGGAACTCCCACCTTCGTTAACAGCTTCTAATTCCAATTTACGAGTATCCATGGCTCGAATCATTCTTGGTCTAGTTTCATTCTGACCTATTCGTACTGACTCAACAAATGCTTTACTCAACTCATTTGGATCGGGAATTGTTTCCTTTCCCTCGCAAACCTTAACTCCCAATCCCACCGCCTCATCCCCAATAAGCTTGGCGTTCAAAAACTGGTCTGCTCCCATTGGCCACATCAACATTTGCACCCCAGCAACTAGTGCTTCAATTGTCGAGTTCCAACCACAGTGAGTCAAAAATGCCGAAACAGATGGGTGCCTCAGTATAGCCACTTGTGGAACCCACTCTCTTATCACAAGTCCTCTCTTGTTTTTATTAGCCACACGATCTTCAAAATCAGATAATATAGCGCTAATGAATCCATCACCACCATCGGATGATGAAAAATCTTTGAGGCACCAGATGAAGTGGACTCCACTTTTCTCAATCGCCTCCGCAATTGCTTCAATCTGTTGACTCGTTTGAACAATCTGAGTTCCGAAGCAAATGTAAACTACCGACCGATCTGGGACCGAGTCAAGCCAAGACATGACTTTTCCAACACCAGCTGAGTCGGGTGCGTTTCTCTTGGTCGCTGCCAGTAAAGACTTGGGATCGTCATCCATTTGTAGAATCGGCCCAGCAGCCCAGATTCGATCATGACCAGATTCTTCTTTCAAGTAATTTAGAAACGGTTCTTCTAACTCAGTGATCGAGTTGATAATAGTTCCCCAACTCGCTCTATTCCTTAAGGTATTATCTCTTATGGATTCCCAAAGTGGGTTTTCCTCTGCATAGAGTTCAATGAAACAGAAGACGTGAATAATTGGGTGAATCGGTGAACCCGGAAATCCGGATGCGGTTATCGGGTTAAACGGGTTTTCCTTGCAATATTCTCTGTTTGGTAGATGACCGAAGAAATATCTTACGAGCAGGGGCGGATCCATGGGGGTGCGAGGGGGTGCGGCCGCACCCCCTGGATCCTCCCGAAAAAAAATAGTAGTAGTAGTAGTAGTAATTTTTTTTTTATATAGATGTAGCTATATGTGAATATATATATAACGATGTGTTTAGATGACATGAAGAAGACTTGGGTGTAATGGTTAAAGTACGGGATTCAAGTGCCCTTGACGTGAAGGTCATGAGTTCGAAACCCAGTACCTACATTTTAAGTTTTATTTCTGAGGTGCTTGTGCTTATAAGTATATGTAAATGACCGTGCATTGTTCTAATAGAGTTGGAGAATGGCTTGATGGTAGAGATGGCAAGCCCCTTAGCGTTGGGAACCCATGTGACATGGGTTTAAACCTAGTTGCCCCCCAATTTAGTTTTATTTTTTTTAAAATATAATCAATTTAACTACTAACCTATACAAAATCAATTCAAATATCTTAAACCCCTACAAACTTCAATTCATCTACCCTACACTCTACAAACTTCAATTTATCTACCTTAAACTCTAAAACTTCAATTCATCTACCATAAACCCCTACAAACTTCAATTCATCTACCCTAAACTCCTACAAACTTCAATTCATCTACCCTTAAACTCTATAAACTTCAATTCATCTACCCTAAATCCCTACAAACTTTAACTCTAACCATAAATCCTATAAATTTCAACTCATCTACCCTAAAACCTAAATCCTAAGAGGGATAAAGCATATCATCAATTTATTTGCTTATCATTTTAGCACTGACTTTGCCGGTTGCAACTGCCTCTGTTGAAAGAGCTTTTTCAGCTATGAAGCTAGTTAAAACACGCTTAAGAAACAGGATGAATGGTGCGTGGCTAAATGATAGTTTAGTAGTCTTTACCGAAAAAGAAATTTTTAGTGAAATTGACAAAGAGTCGATTATGCGAACATTTCAAAATATGAACTCTCGTAGAGGTCAATTGCGTTTGTAATCGTTGATGTATCAATATAATTAATGAATATAAGTAGTTTATTAATTATTGTGTTTGCAAAAAAAAAAAAATTTATTTAAGTATATAAATCCGCACCCCCTAAGTGAAAATCCTGGATCCGTCCCTGCTTACGAGTGATGCGGTATATGCAGATGAAGGATAGAAAGCGATCCGGTGGATATTGAGTTGGGTGGCGAGTTCCTGAGTCCAACCCAAGAAGATATCAGATAAAATCACCACCGGAGAAGGCGGCGCCACCGATGACGACGGCGGGGAAGAACGTGGTCGGTGTGATTTGTACCAGTCAAGGAGAGGATTATGAAGTTGAGACAAGGCTGAAATCATGTGAGAGAAGTAAGATGGAGGGAGGTCTTTCATGTTTTCAATGCCAGGAGGTATGGATGTATTAGTTGGGAAAGGTAAAATTAGGGTTTGAATGGAAGGGTGTTTAGTGAGTAGAGGTTGGTGTTAGGAAAAATAACCTAATTAACTTGTTCAGGAATATGAAGATAAACGATGCGAAAGTAAAAGTAGAGACACAAAGATTATTTAACGTGGAAAAAAACCCCTCCAAACTAGAAGGTAAAAAACCACGGGACCTAGTCCAGAAATCTTCCACTATAATTAAATAATGGTTTACACAATTCTTCAAGATGTGTGGAAACACTCTTGAACAACTCTTCACCAAACCTATGGTGGATAAACTGAACAGTGAAACAAAGAAATAAAATCTCTTACTCCTTAGGATTTGAACAAATCCTAGATTACTAAAGGTTGAAGAAGATAACCACAAACTAAATTGCTTCACAAGATTAATAATCTTCTTTTCTTCAAACCAATATTCTGCTCTTTCAATCTCTCTTGAAAGAACCACTTCAGAAATCTCTCTTTCTCTGGCTTCTCTTTGTTCTGGAAGTTGTTGTGTAATAATCTCTTCCCTTTCATTCCCTTTTATAATGATCAATAGGGAGGTTTACCAAAAGAAATAGGAATTCCTTTTTAGGCTTGAAAAAATAGAAACTTCTATTTTTTTCCCAAACAAGGAATAAGGGAAATCCTATTCCAACTAGGAGTCTTTTTAATTATAAGGAGGGACCCCAACAAACTCCCCCTCCCGACTTATGAAGAGGGACCTACCATCCCCAAACCTGCAACACTGTTACATAGCTCATGCTTGCCTTTGGGTAATGGTTTTGTCATCCATTTGTAGAATCGGCCCAACAGCCCAGATTCGATCATGACCAGATTCTTCTTTCAAGTAATTGAGAAACGGTTCTTCTAACTCAGTGATCGAGTTAATAATAGTTCCTGATGTAGACTCAGCGGAATAATTAAAGAACAATAAAATAAACTAAGAACAAATAAAGAAAACGATAAACTAAACTTAAAATCTTAATAACTTCAATTGATTTTCTCTTCAAGGTGAATAATAACATAGACTAGATCCCCTTTTATAAGATAATAAACCTTCCTAGATAGACTCAAACTAGGATTCCTAAAATAATAAACTACTCAAACATAGAAACTTTAAAATAAAGAAATATCAAATTATAGTAACTTCTTTTCTACTAAATAAACTACTATTATGACTTAATAGGGTGTAGGCACGCGTGGACGTGGGCCCACACGTTTATGCGCCTGCATCAGCACCCTGTTCCCCAGAAGGTTCGTCCCGAACCTTTTCGATGAAGAAAACAATTTGACGCAACCGCATACGATGAATTTCGCCATATCGATCCTTAATTCCCATTTTTCACGAAAGTTCCTGATTCGAAGAAGACAAAAATGGACCAAAACTTTAGATATTTTCCCACGTTCATCTTCGTAAAGCTTATAAACCAAAACTTCATCACAAATTGTCACGTTTGGAACCACCTTAGCCAGTATATCACAAAAATTCAATTTTGTAGTAGAAGTATTTTGTGAAGCAAGAACCGGTATCCTATTAACTTCTTCCTTGAATGTAAAGAATCGAGTAGGTGAAACCCCATCAAGGGACATTGTATCGAAGACGTGATCGGTATATTCCAATTGGTTCCATGAAGACAACCTAAAAGTTGTAATAAGTTCATGATAATGAGGAGGTAACACCAATGACGACACAATTTGATGTGGAAGAATTTTGTGATTCGAAACAACTAATTCTTCTCTCGAAATTATATACGGATCAAATAAATTACCGGAGCTTGTGTTATTTAATTGGACCTCTTCTTCTTTATTTGTCTCAACGAATTTCTCTTCATCCCTCATTGAAAAACTAATATTTATTTTATGAAGAAAATTTCTTTCAACAGTATCGACCATGGAGGTTGAAGGGTTTATGTATGTTAGTGGGAAAACCGGTGATAGTGGTGATGTAGGGTTGATGTGAATCGGGGTTGTGTTAGGTTGTCCAAGTAGGGAATTTGAAGTTGGTGTTGTGGTTGGAAGTGGTAATGATGCTTGAATGGAAGTAGTAGAAGAAGGCGTAGTGGTAAAAGAGGGAGACATACATATGCCTTCGAGTTGTTTAGATAGCTTCATGATCGAATCATTGACTTGATCGAATTTTTCCATAGTTTCCTTCTTGTGATTTTCGAATTTTTCCATAGTTTCCTTCTTGTGATTTTCGAATTTTTCCATAGTTTCCTTCTTGAAATTTTCGAAAGCTTCTTCCAATTTTGTAACCGAGGATAACTTCTTGTTGATGTTGTCCCATTCGAAGGCAAAAGTTGGTGTCTTCTCTTTGATTGTTGGAGTAGGAACGGTAGGATTAACCATTGTGATTGGTTAAAAAAAATGGCTTTGAATACCACTTGATGTAGACGCAGCGGAATAATTAAAGAACAATAAAATAAACTAAGAACAAATAAAGAAAACGATAAACTAAACTTAAAATCTTAATAACTTCAATTGATTTTCTCTTCAAGGTGAATAATAACATAGACTAGATCTCCTTTTATAAGATAATAAACCTTCCTAGATAGACTCAAACTAGGATTCCTAAAATAATAAACTACTCAAACATAGAAACTTTAAAATAAAGAAATATCAAATTATAGTAACTTCTTTTCTACTAAATAAACTACTATTATGACTTAATAGGGTGTGGGCACGCGTGGACGTGGGCCCACACGTTTATGCGCCTGCATCAGTTCCCCAACTCGCTCTATTCCTTAAGGTATTATCTCTTATGGATTCCCAAAGTGGGTTTTCCTCTGCATAGAGTTCAATGAAACAGAAGACGTGAATAATTGGGTGAATCGGTGAACCCGGAAATCCGGATGCGGTTATCTGGTTAAACGGGTTTTCCTTGCAATATTCACTGCGAAGAGCTAATTGATGAGTGAGATTAAGAAGTGCTAACATGTGACCATGGGCTGGAAATGGGAATACTAGTATATGTGTGCCCTTGGTAGTGGTGGAGGAGGTGGTGATAGTGGTGGAGGAGGTGGTGATAGTGGTGGTGGTGGTGAGATTAGATGCTGATGCCATTGGAGGTTCTGCAGTGATTGTACCAGTGGAGATTGTTGATGTTGTAAATAATGGATTGATTTGAATTAGTAGCAAAACACAATTAAGTCCACATTTTGAGGTAAAGAGTTCTTTTTAAGGAAAACAGACACACTTACAAACAAATTCAGCGTGAATTTGGGGTGAATCCCTATTTAGATTCCCGCCATTTCTTTATTTATTTATTTTTCTAGTTTGTCCTCCTCATTCCAACTCTTGACTCCTAAAGTGAAAGACTAAATCTCTTATTACTGCAATTATAAGGGTTGTTGGCCCATTTTCTCTCTCTTGATGAAAAGGTGTAAATCCTTGGCGCATAGAAGAGCATAAAAATGTGATAACTTGATTTGATATGTATGTACCTAACTTCATTTTAAAATTTCTTGATATTAGGACACAAATCGATGTATGTCATTATTAATAGCAAAACTATATCGGAATTGTTGACTTTTACCCACGTTTGGCAGGTGAGAAGGTTTCAATAATTAATCCACTCAAGAGATTCTCCTAATATTGTTTTGTATAGTCATAGATGTTGCCCATTGATGACTAGAGAACCTTTTTTTTTTTTTTTTTTTGAAGACTAGAGAACCTGGTTGTTGACATTTAATAATCCTTTTTAAGTACATATTATTCATAGATAGAGAAAGCACTATCAATATATTAATTCATAAAACGAATTCAAAATTCTTTCATATACAACAAAGCCCAAGGCAAGAGCCGATGTGGGCGAGTCATGGCAGCAGCTAAAGTCAGGCTTGGCTTCCAGCCTGATAGCACTTCTGTATAAAATACTAGTGGTTCACTACTATTTTGCCAATTCTTTAATGCAACTTCATATGAAGACTTCAAGTCCTACATCATGAATCTCAAATTGAACTGTCGGACACTTATGGGTGTCAAAACGATGAGTTGGTCACAAATTTAAGGACAAAACGGAATTAACCCTTCTTTATATACATGAAAAAGAAGAAACAAAGGAGAAAGAAAGAGTTGTAGAAAAAAAAAAGGGAGAAGACCAGGCGAGAAAGAAAGAACAAATGATGATTTAGGAAAGGTTAGGTAAGGTTTTCTTTTTCTTGACCTGAGCCATACTCTGGTTAGAGACTCAAGGTAGGGAAATCATCTAGAATAAGCACGGTCCACGCGAGCTCAAATCTGTCTAAAGGGAACAACAATAACGTGGAAGACCAGACAGAACCAAAGATCCACTTTTCGTACACAAATCTTAATGTGGTCACGTTTGATGATTTTTTGACAAATTAATTTTTTTTTTTTTTTGTTTCTCAACCACGTGCCCAAAAGTAAGGGTTACTTTTGCCCTATATGATTTTCTTTTATAATGTTTATGACCTCAACCATCCGAATTCACGTTGACACCCACAATATATGCCATATGTGTACGATCAACAGTACCATACACTTTTTTTGGATAGTAGAAATTAAATAATAAGTTTCTTTTTCGCATTTACCGTCTAGTAAAAAGTTTAAGATTCATCGTGTTCCGGCCGAGCACTTTATTATTTTTTATCAACAAACTACAACCATACGATATTAGAGCACCCTACAGTACCCTAATGGCCCAACCACCATCATCTACCAAGACGCAATTTAGTTTCTTGCTACAACATTGGTCATATACTCATATGTAAGAAGTAGAATTGTGACAAGAGATACTGATAGGGTCTCTCTCTCTCTCTCTCCTTATCACAAAAGAGGTAGAATTGTTAGTAATTGTCTTATATGTTCTTGTATGAACAAAAGATGAAGGCAAGTAATACATATACAACTTTCAACAAAAAAGAAAAGTAATACGTATACAAAATAGATGTGTGATGAAAACAAATTTAACTACATAATGAATATAAATGTTAGATAAAACTTAAAGAGTTTAATGTAACGAAATTTGTGATAAATGAGAAAATATACATATTTAATCGAACACTCTTAAGTCGACTAAAAGTGGGTTCATTCCGTTTGAACACATGTACCACATATAACAAACATGTACCACATATAACGTATTATAAACTATCATATAATGTTAGGAAAAATAACCTAATTAACTTGTTCAGGAATATGAATATAAACGATGTGAAAGTAAAAGTAGAGACACCAAGATTATTTAACGTGGCAAAAAACCCCTCCAAGATAGAAGGTAAAAACCACGGGACCTGGTCCAGAAATCTTCCACTATAATGATAATAATGGGTTACACAACTCTTCACCAAACCTATGGTGGATAAACTGAACAAAGAAACAAAGAAATAAAAATCTCTTACTCCTTAGGATTTGAACAAATCCTAGATTCCTAAAGGTTGAAGAAGATAACCACAAACTAAATTGCTTCACAAGATTAATAATCTTCTTTTCTTCAAACCAATATTCTGCTCTTTCAATCTCTCTTGAAAGAACCACTTCAGAAATCTCTCTTTCTCTGACTTCTCTTTGTTCTGGAAGTTGTTGTGTCATCTCTCTTATCTCTCTCCAACCTGAGAAGATATATCTGAGAGGATTCTCTACTAACTCTTCCAACTGGGAGCTCCCAACCGGGAGGATACTCTCTATCCTGAAAGTATGATACTCTCTAACCTGAAAGTATGATACTCTCTAACCTGAGAAGATATATCTGAGAGGATTCTCTTGTAACTCTCCCAACTGGGAGGATACTTTCTGACCTGAAAGTCGGGGAAGCTATCGAACCTACCTAGAAATTGATCCGACTACGAAGATTAATCGAAAATTTAGATCCAAATCTAGAGGCTCTTTCAAGAAAACATGCTTTAGTTGTGGTGAGCTTGGCCACTTTAAAGCGACTTGTCCAAAGAGAAAGTTGAAGCAAAAGAACGAAGACTACAAGGGGAAACAAGAGATGCAAGAGGCGGAATATGTGTCAGAAGACCCTGACGAATGTTTCTCGGTGACAGAGGTGTCTGAGAAGATCTCCGATAAGTGGATGCTTGATTCAGGGGCGTCACACCATATGTGTCCAAATAGGGAGTGGTTTACTATCTATAGGAGTATAGATGGTGGTACAGTTATACTGGGTGATGATAGTATATGTAAAACTGTGGGATTCGGAACAATACGGATCAAGATGCACGATGGAGTGGTGAGAACATTGACGGACGTAAGACACAAACCCGATTTGCGGAAAAATCTAATTTCCCTTGGTGTGTTGGAGCGGAACGGCTGTAAGATAATTATAGAGAATGGCTCCATAAAAGTCGTTAATGGTTCTTTGGTGGTAATGAGAGGTACTCGTTACGGAAATTTATACAAACTTTTGGGGACAACAATTACGGGAGATGTAGCAGTAGGAATCAGTGAAAGGGATCCAACGGCTAGTACGAGGCTTTGGCATATGCGCCTTGGGCATATGTCAGAAAAGGGTCTATCTTTGATGTGCGGGATGTAGGGTTTTGTGTATCCTATACACTAACTAGTGTTGTAAGCGGAATCTCAAACATCTCATGTTTAACACTAGATTGCCCAGGATCGACATGCATAAACTAATCAATGAACTAGAGAGGGATAAATACCTTAACGCGTTTTTCCCTCGAACGATTCCAATCGCATGCAAAGATCGAGAGCTCCAACTGTAGCTCCTCTACTTGAGACACCGAGTGAATAGACTTGATCTCCCTTCCTTTCAGACTGCTAGGACTTACTAGAAGGTTGAGAAGAACTCTTCTTCTTGACTAGATTGATAGAATGGGAACTTTTTCTCTATATTTCTCTCTCTTCAATAGCTGTATATTCAGAGAGAGAGCTGTATAATTTTTCCTTAGAGAAAAATCCACACCTTTTCTGTTCTCAACTGACCCAATATATAGACCAACCCTAATTAGAATCTCATTCAGATTAGGTTTTCTATTTTCTGGGTCACAGAAAAGATAATTACCAAAA
>BEHA01044574.1:0-26617 GCA_002897215.1 Eschscholzia californica subsp. californica | reverse complement strand
AGTAAGATGGAGGGAGGTCTTTCATGTTTTCAATGCCAGGAGGTATGGATGTATTAGTTGGGAAAGGTAAAATTAGGGTTTGAATGGAAGGGTGTTTAGTGAGTAGAGGTTGGAGGAAAGAGAGGTTTTTGGGTGTGATTAGTATGGTGATGGTTAAATCACTGCGAAGAGCTAATTGATGAGTGAGATCAAGAAGTGCTAACATGTGACCATGGGCTGGAAATGGGAATACTAGTATATGTGTGCCCTTGGTAGTGGTGGAGGAGGTGGTGATAGTGGTGGTGGTGGTGGTGAGATTAGATGCTGATGCCATTGGAGGTTCTGCAGTGATTGTACCAGTGGAGATTGTTGATGTTGTAAATAATGGATTGATTTGAATTAGTAGCAAAAACACAATTAAGTCCACATTTTGAGGTAAAGAGTTCTTTTTAAGGAAAAAAGGACACACAAACAAATTCATGGTATGTTTGGATGGCGGAATCATGAATCCGCGGATTCATGAGTCTTTGGGATTCATGATTCCACGGATTCATGAATCCAAGTAATATTTTTTGGCTTGTTTGGCAACTAAGAATCCTATGATTTATTATTATTTGATTATTTTTAAACGTCTTTAGAAAAAATGCGATTTTTAAAAGAAATAATGATTTTGAAAAAAAAATAATAATTTTGTAGAAGGAAATATTTTTTTGTTGATTTTAAGTTTGAAATTTAGCTTCATTAATCCAAAATCCTAGCAAATCCTAGGGGGTAGGGTGGGATTTTGGTCCAATACAAATTTTGGAATTAGGAATCCTTAGGATTCAAGAGTCCTAGGATTCTTGGTAGCCAAACAAACCAAGGATTCATGATTCCTACCAAATTTCACTTTTGATAAGAATCCTGCTTAGGAATCCTGCAAACAAACACACCATCAGCGTGAATTTGGGGTGAATCCCTATTTAGATTCCCGCCATTTCTTTATTTATTTATTTTTCTAGTTTGTCCGGTTCATTCCAACTCTTGACTCCTAAAGCGAAAGACTAAATCTCTTGTTACTACAACTATAAGGGTTGTTGGCCCATTTTCTCTCTCTTGATGAAAACGTGTAAATCCTTGGCACATAGAAGAGCATAAAAATGTGATAACTTGATTTGATATGTATGTACCTAATTTCATTTTAAAATTTCTCGATATTAGGACACAAATCGATGTATGTCATTGTTGATAGCAAAATTATATCGAAATTGTTGACTTTTACCCACGTTTGGCAGGTGAGAAGGTTTCAATAATTAATCCACTCAAGAGATTCTCCTAATATTGTTTTGTATAGTCATAGATGTTGCCCATTGATGACTAGAGAACCTTTTTTTTTTCTTTTTTTTTGTTGAAGACTAGAGAACCTGGTTGTTGATATTTAATAATCCTTTTTAAGTACATATTATTCATAGATAGAGAAAGCACTATCAATATATTAATTCATAAAACGAATTCAAAATTCTTTTTTTACTCCTACTAGAGGTCTGAGACAGGGAGACCCCCTCTCCCCATACCTTTTTATTATATGCATGGAGGCCTTGAGCAGAATGCTTAATCAGGCTCAATCATTGGGGCAAATACAGGGATTCAAGCACTCTAGAACATCACCTATCATATCTCATCTCTTATTTGCTGATGACTGCCTCCTTTTTATCAAGATGGACATACCTTCTGTCCATAATCTGCTTGACCTCTTACATCAATTTGGTAATGCTTCTGGTCAAATGATTAACTTCAATAAAAGTGGTTTGTTCTTCAGCACAAATGCACATAAGAAGCACTGTAGATTAGTCTCTAGAATCCTCAAAGTTCAACAGATCAACCACCAAGATCCTTATCTTGGAATCAACATCTTTGTTTCTAGGTCTAAAACAACTCCATTCCTCCCAATCCTTGACAAACTCAATAAGAGGCTCAGCATATGGAAAAAGAACCTCCTTTCTCAGGCAGGTAGGGGTGAGATGATTAAGTCTTCCCTATCTGCTGCCCCTAGATACCAGATGGCACTATTCAATCTTCCAAAGAAGGTCACAAGTGCCATTTCTTCTCTGCAGAGAGACTTCTGGTGGGGAACAAAGACAAATACAAAAACTCTTTACTTGAAAAACTGGAATTCTATTTGTAGACCAAAGTCTCTTGGGGGACTAGGATTCAGAGACACTAGTCTGGATAATTTATCTCTTAGGAGTAGACTCAATTGGGATATCAGGAATAACTCAAATTCAGCATGGGTTAAGTTCTTGGCTGATAAATACCACTTCCAACCAAATGCAGTTCTTTCTTCCCCTCCTAGTGCTTCTTGGCTGTGGAAGAACATTGCAAAAAACCAATCATTGGTAGATCAACATATCTCTTGGGAGGTAGGTAATGGTCAGAACATCAATATTTGGGATAGTGCCTGGATCCCAGGTCTTCCACCTTTGGGTAATGATTTATCTAATGGGAACTTTACTTTGGTCTCCCAACTTATCACTCCATCTTCATCCTGGAATGTGCCTCTTCTCCAGTCTCTTTTCCACCAAGATATCATTGATAGAATCCTATCCATACCTATCTCAAATAACAGGGACATTCTTAGATGGAATATCACCCAAGATGGTAAATTCTCAGTTTCCTCTTTGTATAAGCACTTAACATTCTCTAGACATGCTCATACATCTACCAACAGTACTTCTTGGAAGCATATTTGGACACTTAGAATTCATCCGAGAACCTCTCTGTTCATATGGAAATTGGCACATGGTATACTCCCAGTAAAGAAACTCCTAAGCAGATACATAAACAATATTCCTATTACATGTCCTCTCTGTAATGAGGCTGAGGAATCCATCATCCATCTTATTCAACACTGCAAAGTCACTCAGCAAGCTCTTAATCACTTTCTTCCCACTCTACAACAGCCAACTGAAACCCTAAGCTTTGAAGAATGGTTTAATCTTTTCTGGGACAAAGATAGTATTAGCAACTGTTGCAACTCCCTCACCACTCTTGAGACCATATCAACCATTATCTGGCAAATATGGAAAAAGAGATGTGACATAATCTTCAAAGACAGTAAACTGGATCTACCCATACTTATCTCTTCCATAGAGAGTTTTATCACCATCCTAACAAAAAACCTCAATACTTTTCAGCCAAATCTACCTCCTGTTGTCTCCAATTGGTCACCACCACCTTCAGGCTACATTAAGATAAATTATGATGCTGCATGGGATAGGTCGAGTCTACTAACTTTTGTTGCTATTTCAATTACAGACTGCTCAGGTAGACAGCTCGCCAAAGGATCTTCCAAGCTCCTAAGTCGATCCGTGGATGAAGGAGAGGGTAAGGCTTATTGGTTCGGAATTGAATGGGCGAGGAAACACGGTGTTAATAGGCTTATTTTGGAAGGAGACTCGATAAATGTCTCAAACTTTTTGAATGGCCGCCACAACTCGATACATTGGACGGCCAAGCATGTTTTAAAGCTTGTAAAGAACTTAGTTTCTTCTTTTGATCAGGTCACCTTTTTGTTTGTGAATAGGAGGTTTAATATTTCAGCTCACAACCTCGCTACTACTGCTAGAAAGGCAAAAACTTGTAACTTTAATTGTCTTCCGACTTGCTCTATATCGCAATGTAATGTCTTAAATTTCAATCAATAGATATTACTTGACTCAAAAAAAAAAAAAAAAATTCAAAATTCTTTCATATACAACAAAGCCCAAGGCAAGAGCCGATGTGGGCGAGTCATGGCAGCAGCTAAAGTCAGGCTTGGCTTCCAGCCTGATAGCACTTCTGTATAAAATACTAGTGGTTCACTACTATTTTGCCAATTCTTTAATGCAACTTCATATGAAGACTTCAAGTCCTACATCATGAATCTCAAATTGAACTGTCGGACACTTATGGGTGTCAAAACGAGGAGTTGGTCACAAATTTAAGGACAAAACGGAATTAACCCTTCTTTATATACATGAAAAAGAAGAAACAATGGAGAAAGAAAGAGTTGTAGAAAAAAAGGGAGAAGACCAGGCGAGAAAGAAAGAACAAATGATGATTTAGGAAAGGTTAGGTAAGGTTTTCTTTTTCTTGACCTGAGCCATACTCTGGTTAGAGACTCAAGGTAGGGAAATCATCTAGAATAAGCACGGTGCACGCGAGCTCAAATCTGTCTAAAGGGAACAACAATAACGTGGAAGACCAGACAGAACCAAAGATCCATTTTTCGTACACAAATCTTAATATGGTCACGTTTGATGATTTTTTGACAAATTAATTTTTTTTTTTTTTTTTTTCTCAACCACGTGCCCAAAAGTAAGGGTTACTTTTGCCTTATATGATTTTCTTTTATAATGTTTATGACCTCAACCATCCGAATTCACGTTGACACCCACATGTATGCCATATGTGTACGATCAACAGTACCATACACTTTTTTTGGATAGTAGAAATTAAATAATAAATTTATTTTTTGCATTTACTGTCTAGTAAAAAGTTTTAAGGTTCATCGTGTTCCGGCCGAGCACTTTATTATTTTTTATCAACAAACTACAACCATACGATATTAGAGCACCGTACAGTACCCTAATGGCCCAACCACCATCATCTACCAAGACGCAATTTAGTTTCTCGCTACAACATTGGTCATATACTCATATGTAAGAAGTAGAATTGTGACAAGAGATACTGATAGGGTCTCTCTCTCTCTCCTTATCACAAAAGAGGTAGAATTGTTAGTAATTGTCTTATATGTTCTTGTATGAACAAAAGATGAAGGCAAGTAATACATATACAACTTTCAACAAAAAAAAAAGTAATACGTATACAAATAGATGTGTGATAAAAAAAATTTTAACTACATAATGAATATAAATGTTAGATAAAACTTAAAGAGCTTTATGTAACGAAATTTGTGATAAATGAGAAAATATACATATTTAATCGAACACTCTTAAGTCGACTAAAAGTGGGTTCATTCCGTTTGAACACATGTACCACATATAACAAACATGTACCACATATAACAAACATGTACCACATATAACGTATTCTAAACTATCATATAATATGATAGGCCTAAAAATAGGTCTATTCCCGCAAGTATACGGGGTCAAGTTATAGTATAATTTGTAAATCGGGAAATCGTCCCAAGGAATAGGTAGGTAACTTCGGATATTGACGGCGAGTTTAGCACAATAATCAAAATGTCAATAGCTAACTTAGACTAACACACACACCCCACTTTATAAGTTTGATGATTGATTGGTAAGAAATAAGAAAACAAATAAAACTACTAAACTATCTAAGTGAGAGGTAAGAGGATATCTAAGGTTATAAAATCCCCCGCATGATTTCACTTTATAAAATAAGCACTTAATTACTTAAATCTCTTTTGCATATACTCGGGATCCAATATAATGAACTATTTGGATTCCGGATGATGTTCTAGATAAAACAATTTTATAATCACTAATTCTAATTGTCTTCCTTATAAAGATTCGGATCACTTAACTATTATTCATCATCTAAAAAGCATACTTCATCTAACAACTTAACGAAAGTATGAAATATCTAATTATGAGGCATGAGTAATGGAAAGAAAATCCAATCCATATAGATAAACAATCAATAGACATTAAAGCACATCAAAGGATTTAATTAATCAAGAACAAGTATTATAAAGATCCAAAATGGGTTTCATTCACAACCTTAGATTGCTAAGTTAACTATACATGGAATTTAGAGTAACATTCATTGACATTGTAAAATAAATGAAAATACTAAGAAATTAATGGAAAGAAATCACCAAGAATGTTCAAATTCCATATTCCCATGTATCTCCATTTTATCCAAGATTTGCTCCATTTGTGTTCAAGAATTGTACTCCAAGAATTCCAAGTAATAGCTATTTTATTGCACCCAAATAAGAAAAAGAAAGAGAAAGGAAGAAATTAGATCTAGAAAGAAGTTGGAAAGAAGAGATGAAGAGGGTAAAGATAATAGAAGAATATGGAAGGAAGAAGAATAAGACTATTAATGGAAGAAAGAATAGTGGTAGAGAAGAAGTAGTAGTAGAGAAAGATGGAAAAATAATGGATAAAGTGGATTTAGTAGTAGAGAAGAGAGAAAGAAATAGGTAAGAGGGGATAGAAAGAGGAGAGGGAGATTGAGAGGAAAGGGAGATTGAGAGGGTTTGCAAGTCTAGGTTTTAATGGAGGAGAAAGAGATTTATTTATATAGGGTTTTGGTTTTGGTTGGGTTAAATGGTAAAAAGAATTAAAAGATAGGGTCATTTTGGGAATTAATGGGTTAAATATGAAGAAAAGACAAGTCTGGGCGGCTAGGGTTTGGTGGGTTCAATTTCGGATGATAGGGTGAAACGCGCCACTTGAAATAGAATACGGCAGCAAACAGCCACCGTTAGATCTTGAGGCACGGGGATCCGGAGGGACGGGAGTGAGCCACGTGGCCGGGAGCATGAAGACTAAGCAGCTTCGGCTGCACGGGATTAAAAGAAATAGAGCTGAATCTCGGCAGCCGTTGGATCTAGAAAACGCGGAAGCCAACGGTCGAGATTAAAACGTAGGAGCGGGACTACTGAAATTGAATACAACGCGCTACATTGGATAGGTGACCGGCAGAGAAACCTCGTGCGTTGATCTGAAGGACGCGGAAGCCAACGGATGAGATTAAAACGTTGGTCCGAGAGCATGGAGGTTAAGTTGCTACGGGCTACACAGAAGCATTAGATTGAGAAGGACGCTCAGCAACCGTCGGATCTTCATAACGTGGCAGGGAACGGATTAGATTAAAACGTGGGAGCGGGACTATGGAGTTAAGTTGCGACGGAAACATTGGATCGTCCACTTAGGGTGCGCTTGGATGCTCAGCGGGAACACGGGATATAGATGCACCAGCCTCCCTCCTCCGACACGTGTCTGTTGGTGTACCGCGCGCCAAATCTGTGCCCGACACTGTCCCGAGTATTGACCAAATGTGCACCAAATGTTGACTGACTTTGACTTTGCATATTTCACTCATCCAAACTCCGATTTGACTTCCATTTTCTCCTACGGGCTCGTCTCGACCTCTACTTTTCAACCACGCACTAACCTTGGCCAAATTACCAGAATGTCCTTGACTCCAAATGACAAAAATACCCTTCATGCATCTTTTCCTCGTTTTTAACCGTTTTTCACATCTAACTCCGCAAAAGACACCTAATCAAGAAAACCAACCATTTTATTACAATAAAGACTCGAAACGAACTAACTCGACTAATTTAAACGACTCCGATGGGGCATTTTCATGACCCATCATAATACACACTATATAGGTTTCAGATTCATATCATACTTTAATTATATCATGGCACTAATAAAAAAACATATACGTCTACGAAAATAAGTTTTTTTTCAAAAAAACAATTACCAAACTAAGTGTTGAAGTAGTGAAATTGAAGTCTTTGATGATTTGGGAGGTCAAACAAGTAACCAGACATTCAACCGTTTTTCCACAAAAATATCAAACAATGAGTGCATATTTATGTATTTCTTTAAGAGTGATTACCTGATATAGTCTCCATTACCAATTAGTGTAGACCTACTGTGATAGTATCATGTCCCACATCTAAATTTAGAAAAACTTGGTTTAAATTGCTAATAAGAAGGGTAATATAGGGAACTCAACCTAATAAAATTCTCATTATCAATAATTTCTCCTGATCTCAATCTCCATACTTGAAGATTGAGAACAACCATGGAGGATATAATTCAGACAAGTAATCTAATTACTAGTGTTAATGAAGTTGCAGGAGATGAAGAACCCTTACTCATTCCTCAACTATACCCAGACTCTCTTTTTCATCTTGTTCCATTAGAAGGTAATTTAATGACCGAACACTGTCTTTTTAATGATCACTAGTTTTCTAATTTGAACTACTTAACAAGATCTTCAAGTTCTTATGTCTTTTTTCTTTGTATTTGTGTAGGAGAGACATCAAAATTGTTATTTCCAACTTCAGATTTTCTCAGTTCTTGCTACTTGTGTAGAAAAAACTTACATTGAAAAGATATCTACATATACAGGTAATTTTTAATCTTAGAGAGAGAGAGAGTTTTGATAAATATCCATGTTATAAATCAGTTGATTTTCTTGATTAGATTTCATAATTTGTTAATTTCTTGGGAGATTTTGACATTGACTTCCACTTTTATATCGATATTAGGACTACACCCCCGTTTTTTTAAAACTTTTGATTTACACCCCCACGTGGATGGAAAACGTTAACTTCCAGTTAAATGTCACTTGTGTGAATCACACATGTGAATCAAGACAAAAATGCCCTTATGTATGATTTTGACATTGACCCCCACTTTTATATCGATATTAGGTCTACACACCCGTTGCTTAAAACTTTTGATTTATAACCCAGTTTGGACGGAAAACTTTAACTTCTAGGTAAATGCCAGCCGTGGGAACAACACATGTAAATCAGGACAAAATGTCCGCACTACAAAAAATATGGCCATTAGGGACGGTAGAAAACTGTCCCAGAAATGTGAAAACCGTCCCCATTAGTTTATTGGGGACAGTTTTTGTCCGTCCCAGCAAGAGGCGTCCCAAATAGTATTCGGGACACATGTAGCGACGGATAAGGTCTGTCCCCAATAATTCTTTGGGGACGATGTATATCTGTCCCTATAGCTACAATTATTCGGGACAGAGATGAACTGTCCCTAAAAATGTGATTGAAATTTTCTCTCATTTACAGTGGGGACAATGAACATGTATCCCTGAAAATTTGGTGGGAAATTCTCTTGCTTTTTTTTGGGACAGTTCATAGGCATCATTTAATATATACAGATTCTTTATTTAAAGGTAATTCACATCCTGCTTAAAACAAACTTTTAAAAGTAAATTTCCATACATTGATTACGTAACTAATAATGTTTAACAAAAGATCTTTCTTGTTACAACATCAACTAATTAAAGCATATAAACAAAATACATTCACAACCATGCCACATGTTGAATCGCTACCAGAAAACACTATTGCCGTTAGCGCATCAAAGATTTTATACTCCCTGAAACGAAACAAAACGAATCCTGTCAAATCTCATACACTACATATATACATAAAGAAAACAAATCCAAAATTTATGTATATGAAATCAGCTTTAGCAAAGGAAAACTAATAAGACAATTGAAGTTGTAAATTAAATGGTTGAATAAGTATTAACAAAAGATAAATGTTTTTAAACAAGCCTAATCGGTTTGATCTTACGAATACCAACATGTATAATATCTAGGTATCAACTATCAAGTATAAACAGGTTAGACTTAAAGGGTGAGTAAAACTGAAAAACTTTTGTTGTAACAGTTTGGAGTCATAAACATCAAGAGATTAAACGATCTAAATAACTCAGCTTAAGAAGTAAATTAGACAAAAATAATCGGGATTATGATTTTGGGATCGTTAAAAATAAGTTGGCACCTAAATTTGCTTTATTGTCATGTTCAAATTAGAACTACTGCTAACATCCATACCTATTGGAAATGACAAATTCACCTAAAATTAAAATATTTTGACATTCAGTATTCTAATGGTGATATTATACGATATTAAATAGGAAAAATAATGACCATGATTTTCATATTAACCTTTATCAACCTTCAAAAAGTCGAACAGAAAAGATGAATCAAAAGTGTACCATATTTAACAAACAAATGGCAAGGTTCTCAATATCTTCCGTCGATGCCATCTCTTGGCATTGTTGATTTTTAGATGATGTGGTGCTGCTTTCAGCTGTTTTGAACAGAAGAAAATTATGAGTAAGTAACATATACAAGTAAAGCAACCACTAATAAGCTAGATAGGTGAATAGATGTTTCCTCTTCACTAGAAATCCTTGATGTTGTAAAGATAGTTGATAATGATATCTATAAGTCGAGAAACCTCTGTCTGGAACTCTAACTTCTCTGAATTGATGTGGATAGATCTCCTTGACATTGACTCTGTCCCCCCTGAATCAATAGATTCACATTTCCAAAAATCTGGTTCAATACTTCATTCATTAGAATGCAAGAGGTAATTTTTAGCTGAGCAAAAATAAGAACCTTCATCAGAATTTGTAAACAACCGATGAGGAAAAGGATCAATCTTATCTTCAACCTTTGGTGGATTTACTGGCTCGTCTGATTCACTTTCATCGACATTAGCTTGTATCTTATGGCCTGCAATAACAATTATCAAGATCTATAAACACTAAATGCATATACTAGCTAGACTAAGAGGACTAAGGAAGATTGTGGATCCTTGATTGAGCGGATAAAGATTAACAAAACCATCAAAGTGTTAATAATAAGAAATAGATTTAAGTTTCAGGAAGAACAAAAAGAAGAAAAATTTCATCTGACATGTAAGATTGTCACAACATAATAATGTTAGAACCATTAATCTAGATCTAAATGAATCTTAGAAGCAAAATCCTTATTGGGTCTAAATTACTAATCATCTTCTTTGATCTCAAACAAACTATGCTCTTTTTTCAACGAAAAAACAAAGATGTGGTCATTACTGCTAGCCCTGATATTGGTATTGTGATGGAGCTAAAAATCAGAAATTCTCACCACAGTAACAACTAGTTTCTCTTCTAGAAGATCTTCTATAAGAACTGGGCCTTTTCCTGAGCTTCCACGATTTAGTCCGTAGTTCCCATCATCATTAGCTTTTGACCCTGGTGTAACCCAAGAATTTTAAGCACCGGCTTGCGCAGTTGCACTAAAAAATCAAAATCACGGATATACCAAAATAAGGTTCAGAAAGTTTCATTGAGAAACTACCTCTTTTACTCCTATATAAAGTCGACCAATCAGCATCATCCTGCACAGGTAAGGTTCATGAGAAATAAATTAAATGAAATCGAGTGATATAACAACCAGCTTAAAACGACAAAAAAATTTGTTACTAAATGCCTTAGAATATTGTAAAGAACTCTCTTGTTACCTTTAGTCAGCCACCTTAAACCATAATTTTCTACCTTTAGGAGGCATTCCAGTTAGATCATACAACTGAAATTTAAATGATAAATGGGGCAAACTTGTGTCGATTTCAACTCCTTTAAACAACTCCTTTTGGCATTTCACACACTGAAAAAGAAAGAGACAGATGCAACCAAGGTGATTTTTGAAATAGGTAAGAGAACATTAGCATCTACAGTAAAACAAGTCAATAGGGGAATGCTGCTTATATAATACTGAGCCACAAAGATATATGCAACTTCATGGTGATTTTCTTTATCAAGTTAAAACGGTCTACTAGTTTATACATCCTAACATCGAGCTTTTTAATGTTTAATACAACCTCTAATGCCCAAATCTAGGATTTTATTTCTTCCAGAAAAAATAAGAATCAGACTCTGGTATCTCTAGTTGAGACACAAACATGTTACTACTTACTACTTAATCAAATCGAGCTCCATAACCAAATATAGGATCTTTATAACCAAAAAACAACTGAAATTAGTTGCACATGACATGTTTGCCAATATACTAGACCAATTCAAGCAAGAACCTTCTGCCTAACAAAAACCTAAGTAACCCAACTCTTGTATGAACCCTTAACATCACGACTTAATGAAGATGGTTCACACACACACACACACATAAGACTTAGTAGATGAAGTTAACTTAGCTCTATATAGGAAATAGGAACAGGGAAAAAAGGAACAACCTTTATCTCTTTTTAAAGTAAATTCAAACAAGTAGCAGCCAATTGATGAAACCTACCCATTAGCTACCCATAAGCAAAAACATCAAAATTATGGTGTTAAAATGAATCTAATACTCAACCAGAGAAAAAGAAACAAGAAAAGGTTACCTCTCTATCTCTGTCTACTTTTTCTCTTTGCTCGAACCTACCCAAAATCAACATACATCAGCTATTTAGATGGGTCAAAAATCATAATAAAACAAACATCCTGAAATTGGAACAGTCAGAGTTATATAAACTCTCAAACTGAAATTTGCAGCCAAATAGAGTTATATAAACTCTTAATTGGAAGAAGAAGAAGAAGAGGAAGAACACAACAAACCTGGTAACAATTGAGTTATGTAAACTCTGAAACCTGAATAGATTTGCTTCCAAAGCAAATTAGGGTTTCATGTTATAAAGCTTTATCTAAAGAAGAAAAAGAAGAGAAGGAGAAGAACAACAAACCTGGTGGCAGGATATGCAAACGAACTGTGATGCCGCCAGAAAAAAGCCAAGAAGAAGAAGACCTGCAGAGGAGAGAGAGAGAAAGAGAGATCGATAGAAGATGAAATCGAGGACGAGCACGAGAACAAGAAGAAGAAGATGAAATCGAGCACTAAAATGAGAAGAAGATGAAATCGAGCCCTAGTACGAGAAGAAGATGAAATCCACCCCTAGACCGAGAAGAAGAAGATGGAATCGTGCCCTAGAGCAAGAAAAAGTGAATCGTGTACAGAAGAGGAAAAAGAGGATAGAGAGAAGAAAAGAAAATAAGGGATATTGGCGTACTAATTTGCGCCATTTTTTTTGTCCAAAACTTTTTCGCGCTAAATTATTTTTTAAAAGCTGTCCCCAAAACCAATTTATTTAGTCCCTATTCTAAATTTTATAGGGACAAATGTTACAAAATTGTCCCTATTTTGAATATATTTGGGACATACGTAAAAACCTTTGTCCCTATTGACCGTTTTTTTTGTAGTGCCGTATTTAAATTTTAATTTTCATCTCAATACCTTCGTGTTTTTTCTTCCATTAATCAACTCTATCAACCACAAATAACTGATCCTTTCATCGGCTGTCACCACCACCATCATCATTGTCTTCATCTTCTCCGACCTACGCAACCAGCGCCACAATCTTAATTTTCAAACCTCTTGAACTAATTTTATTGAAAATAAATCTTATAATCTTCATCATCTCCAAGTCCATCATTATCAACATTACTCAGACAATCATTTTTGCGTAATTTTGTGAAAGAGGTATCAACAACTTATACATCTTAAAATGGAGTCATCTCATTCGAAAAACACAAACCGAAGTATCAACAACTTATACATCCCTAAATGAAATCATCTAACTTATACATCTCAAAATGGAGTCATCTTCGGCTATTGCCACCACCATCATCATCATCATCTTCTTAGTCAACTCTCAAATTTGATTTATTCTATGAGCTGATCTCTAACTCAATTAGCTCTAGTCAACAAGAGAAGGCATACAACTTTGATCAGTAACTAAAACTCCTAAGATTGGTGATGGTTGTGAAGGTGGCTTGTGAAGATAAAGATTGCATCGGTGGCTGTGTAAGGGTGGTGTGAGTCGATGAAAGACAATGGTCTCTGTGGTTGATGCAGTTGATTAATAGAATAAAGAAGAAGTCGATATTGAGAAGGAAATTAAAATGTAAATAAGGATATTTGTCCTGATTCACATGTGTGATTCGCACGACTGAAATTAAACTAAAAACTAATGTTTTCCGTTCACGTGGGGGTATAAATCAAAAGTTAAAAAAAACGGGGATGTATTCCAAATATCGATATAAAAGTGAGGGTCAATGTCAAAATCATACATAAGGGCATTTTTGTCCTGATTCAAACGTGTGATTCGCACAAGTGACAGTTAATTGGAAGTTAACGTTTTCCGTCCACATGGGGGTGTAAATCAAAAGTTTTAGAAAAACGGGGGTGTAGTCCTAATATCGTAATAAAAGTGGGGGTCAATGTCAAAATATCCCTAATTTCTTACAAGAATCTGATGATAAATTATGTATGATGATGATATTTTGCAGGGAGAAAGCATTTTCTTAGTACAGAGTGTAGACAAATGCAAATAGTGAAAGATGAAAGGAAAGAGAAATGTAGAAGAGAAGCATCAATATATGGTGATCAATATGTATCATCAATCTCTCCTTACTCAAATGGAGGTCAACAACCACAATAATATTGTGTATAAGTACTTACATTGAAAGAACAACTATCAAAAAAAGAGAAGGAATTACGAAAGCTATTGATGTAATAGATTTTTTGAACAAGATGAATTGTTTTCCAGCTAGTAGCATTGCTTACAGAATGAACATAAATATTAGATAAAACTTAAAGGGCTTTATGTAACGAAATTTGTGATAAATGAGAAAATATACATATTTAATCGTACACTCTTAGGTCGACTAAAAGTAGGTTCATTCCGTTTGAACACATGTACCACATATAAGAAACATGTACCATATATAACGTATTATAAACTATCATATAATACATACTATATAGGTTTCAGATTCATATCATACTTTAATTATATCATGGCACTAATAAAAAAAATATATACGTCTACGAAAGTAAGTTTTTTTTTTCAAAAAAACAATTATACCAAACTAAGTGTTGAAGTAGTGAAATTGAAGTCTTTGATGATTTGGGAGGTCAAACAAGTAACCAGACATTCAACCGTTTTTCCACAAAAATATCAAACAATGAGTGCATATTTATGTATTTCTTTAAGAGTGATTACCTGATATAGTCTCCATTACCAACTGGTGTAGACCTCAACTGTGATAGTATCATGTCCCACATCTAAATTTAGAAAAACTTGGTTTAAATTACTAATAAGAAGGGTAATATAGGGAACTCAACCTAATAAAATTCTCATTATCAATAATTTCTCCTGTTCTCAATCTCCATACTTGAAGATTGAGAACAACCATGGAGGATATAATTCAGACAAGTAATCTAATTACTAGTGTTAATGAAGTTGCAGGAGATGAAGAACCCTTACTCATTCCTCAACTATACCCAGACTCTCTTTTTCATCTTGTTCCATTAGAAGGTAATTTAATGACTAAACACTGTCTCTTTAATGATCACTAGTTTTTTAATTTGAACTACTTAACAAGATCTTCAAGTTCTTATGTCTTTTTTCTTTGTATTTGTGTAAGAGAGACATTAAAATTATTATTTCCAACTTCAGATTTTCTCAGTTCTTGCTACTTGTGTAGAAAAAACTTACATGGAAAAGATATCTACATGTACAGGTAATTTTTAATCTTAGAGAGAGAGTTTTGATAAATACCCATGTTATAAATCAGTTGATTTTCTTGATTAGATTTCATAATTTGTCAATTTCTTATAAGAATCTGATGATAAATTATGTATGATGATGATATTTTGCAGGGAAAAAGCATTTTCTTAGTACAGAGTGTAGACAAACGCAAATAGTGAAAGATGAAAGGAAAGAGAAATGTAGAAGAGAAGCATCAATATATGGTGATCAATATGTATCATCAATCTCTCCTTACTCAAATGGAGGTCAACAACAACAATAATTATTGTGTATAGGTACTTACACTGAAAGAACAACTATTAGAAAGAGAGAAGGAATTACGAAAGCTACTGATGTATTAGATTTTTTGAAAAGATGAATTGTTTTCCAGCTAGTAGCATTGCTTATAGAATTTTATTGACTATACCAGTCCGTGTTGCATCAGCACAAAGGAGTTTCTCAAAGTTACTGCTCTTAAAATCATACTTGAGATCAAGCACGTCGCAAGACAGACTAAATGGATTAGCTTTGCTCAGCATTGAAAGTGGGTTCTTAGACAAGATTGATTACGAACATTTAATTGATGATTTTGCCTCAAAAAATGCAAGGAGAAAAAATTTTAAGTAATATTTTTTTGCTTCAAATGCTTTTTAAATACATTTTGAGTTGATGAATAAACGATCAATTATCTTTATAGTCAAATTATTTTGAATTCGTTATCGTTTTTTGTATAATTTTTTTATATTTTGATGATACGAAGGGCCCAAACTAAATTTTTCATAAGGCCCACAAATTCTCAGGCACGGCCCTGAGACTTTGGCACATATGGAAGTGCATAAAAATGTGACATCTTGATTTGATTTCATGTGTATATGGTAGTAAACTCAGAGGCTTCATTTCAAAATTTCTCGATATCAATGTATATGTCATAATTGATGGCAAAACTATATAGGAATTATTGACTTTTACCAGGTGAGGAGGTTTAAATAATTAATCCACGCAAGAGATTCTCTTAATATTATTTTTATATAATCATAGATGAGGCCCCTTCATGATATTGACAACTAAACAACGTCATCCTTGATATTAAGGAATCCTTTTTATGTATATATTATTCATTAATAGAGAAGCACTATAAAACGAATTTAAAGTTCTTCTCACATACAACAAAGCCCAGGACTAGAGCCGATGTGGGTGAGCCATGACAGCTGCTGTCGGGATTGCCTTCTAGCAGAATAGCGCTATTTCGATTTCAAACTGGATATTCCAAGGCTTTTGACCGGATCGAATGGAGCTATCTGGAAAGCGTTATGAGACCGATGGGTTTCTCCCAGACTTGGATCAATCTCATTAACACTTGCAGCACTACTAGCTCCATGGCAGTTCTCATCAATGGGCGTCCTGGTATGACCTTCGATGTTAGTCGTGGGATCCGACAAGGCGACCCACTGTCTCCTTTCCTGTTTGCTGTTGCAATGGAAGGCCTCAGCCGGCTTTTAGAGAAGAATAATAACAATACCTCTTTTATCAGCTTTCTCATTCCTAATTCTGATTTAACCATCAAACATCTTCTCTTCGCGGATGACTGTATCATTTTTTGGCAGAACTCCCTCGACAATATCTATCATCTCAAGCTAATCCTGGAGGAATTCAGTAATGCTTCTGGTCAGATGATCAACTACTCCAAATCCAATATTTTCTTCTCCAAAAACTCTCACCCTAAATTCAAACGTATGATCATTCGGGAGCTCAAAGTCCGTCAATCTTCCACGGGAGATAAATACTTGGGTACTAATCTGTTCATTGATCGTAACAAAAAATCAAAGCCTTCCAACCTTTTCTTACTCAGATCAAAAACAAACTCGCCAAATGGCAAACTCATCTCCTCTCTCAAGCGATCGCTCGGTAGTTCTCTCCACTATCGCAGCGGCTGTTCCTCGATACCATATGCAGTGCTTTGCCATTCCAAAAGGCATTTGTACCAGCATTGAGTCCCTCCAAATGACTTTCTGGTGGGGAAAATCCAAAACCTTCCATACCATTAACTAGTCCGCCATTTGCAAACCCCGCAAACTGGGTGGACTGGGCTTTCGTCTTTCCATCTTGATAACCAAGCCTTTCTTAAAAAGATTAACTGGTGCCTTCTTAACAATCCTCAAGCGGTGTGGGTTCAAGTGCTTAAAGGGAAATACTTCCCCAAATCTCACAAACCCACTCCTCCTAAAAAGCCAACCAATCTTGGCCATGGAAATCCATCTCTAAACAGTACAATCAGATGGAGGGCCTTCTATTCTGGGATATCAACAATGGTGAGCATATTAATATTTGGCAGGACTTCTGGATCCCCAATCATCCCCCTCCTATTACAAATCAGAATGGGTCAACGCTGGAAAGGGTATCTCAACTCATAACTAATGATACCTAGAATATCAATGTTATTAATAATTGTTTCAACAGTGACATTTGCAGCTCGATTCTAAGCATCAATCTTCAGGACAACCAAGAGGATATGCCAACATGGACGCTGACGAAATCAGGTAACTTCTTAATTAAATCCATGTATAATTTTCTGAGAACAGGTAATGTTAACCCAATGCAGTACCAAATGGATTGGTTTTTTATTTGAACATGAATACAATTCCTCGCATAAAACTATTTTTATGAAAATGTTGTACGAACAGTCTAGCCGTAAAGGAAAAAAATTGGTAAATTTATTGGAAACACCTACTCCTATATTAACTGTAATGAAAACGAAACCTTAGACCATGTGATGCTTCATTGTACTTTTGCGAAAGCTATTTGGTTCCACTTTCAGGTTCGAACGGATCAATTAACAACAGTAAATCAATATATACAACAATGAAAAACTCTAGACGAAGAAATTACCAATCTATATGCCAAAATACTATGGTTTATTTGGAAAGCAAGGTGCGAAAATTGTTTTTCTACGAATAAGCAAAATCCTATACAAATGATAGAGAGGATAAACAATACCTCGACAACTCCACTCAAGATTGAGTCCATTATTACTAACAAATGCAGGGTAAAAACTAAGCAACAAACATGGAGACCTCCATCGACACCATACTTGAAGTTAAACGTCGACGCCTCATTTTCTGCAATCACTAAACCGGCCGAGATAGGATGTATCATTCGAGATGCAGATGCGAACTTCATCGTAGCAGTAGCTGATTAAGTGCGATGCCAGAACGCGGAAGAATGCGACAGCATGGCTATTCTATCCAGTTTATTATGGGCCATCCAGTTGAGCATCACTCATGTTCATGTAGAGAGTGACAATCAAGCCTTAATCCTTTTCATCAACGACAATAGTGTAGGGTAGGGCTTCACTGGCAATCCAAAAGCGTCATACAACAGATTATGGCTCTTAAAGAAAATTTCTCAGGCATAATCTTCACCTATGTTCCTAGAGACTGCAATACTAAAGCGGATGCGCTCGCAAAATGGGGTCGTAGACATGGTCAAAGGAAAATATGGAAAGTTGTATCCTCTTTTATTTCTGCTTTACTTTAGAGACCTTGTATGTGTTGGTTTTTTAATGTTAGTTCCTTTCATCAAAAAAAAACTTAAAATGAAGATTTGAAGTCCTACATAATGAATCCCAAAACGGTTTAAAACCCAATAGTAAACTTGTACAAATTGAGGTGAGTTTATGTCTAGCTCATGACAGCCCTGACTGGAATGTCTATGCCGTTGCAATGGCGGGACATATATGGCTGATTTGGCCAGTGCTATGGGCAGAAGTGGCTAGACTTCTCGAGTCCATGCAAACCAGATTTGTGGTGTTGCAAATACGCCGCATATCTCCGACCAACCGGGTCGACACACCAGATTTGTGGTGTTGCAAATACGTCGCATATCTCCGACCAACCGTGTCGACACAGCACGACCCATCGCGAACCACTAATACAATTCGAGAAAAAAAATCATAAGGGTTCTCAGGTCATCCAACTTCATCACCTCTCTGCTTAATTTCCTTTTCAAGATTTCTTTTCAAATCCCAGAAGTTCAATAATTTCTTATCATGAAGATAAAATTGTCAGGCGGAAACTGGACCAAACAGATCTTAAATTTCAAGCAATTTCAGAATGAACACATCCATTCAAAACTAAACTGGGTCAATAAAACAATTGAGTACAGATAAAAGGCAACTACCCAACATTAAATAACAAAAGAAGCACAAAGTAACACTACAATTTACATACAGACACTTTTTTTTTCTCTCTTTTCTTCTTCAAGAAATTATTGTTCTTGTTTATTTCTCTAACAACTCATAAGCAGATTGAAGAAAGGAAGAAAAGAAATCAAACCTTACTCGGAAACTCCTTTGAGTCCTAACAATATTTACAAATCTTACTTCTACTGCTCCGACACTAACCAACGAGTCCAGCTTCAACTCACAGCTTCCAAGGACGTAACCTGAAAAGAAAAACCAACCTACAAATTCTATCTGATTTCTACTTGTTCACCTAAATCTCCTTCCTCCATTTCGGGTCATAAGGAATACGGACAACTGACTTAAAACTGGCATGAGGTCCCCAACCTCTGCCTCTGTGCGAGGCCTGCTGATTTACGGGCTTCAAACGCAGGATAGAGAAGCTCTTGGAATTTCTCGAGGAACAGAACCCATTCTTCCTCGTTCATGTCTGTTAGCTTCACGAAGCAGTAGCTTCCAGGGAGCTGTTCGTTTGCACTCCTCCAGTCGCACGATAAGGTTCCTGCAAGATGATTCACTTCTGGTTTTCCACCCTGAATGAGGGGTTTTTTCTCGCCCAAGCTCATATTTTTCAGGGACATGGAGAGTTTAGGAACTTTAGGGGCCTGATTCTTCTGAACAGCTGGGGCAGCATAAATATTGGTTCTTGTAGGTTTCTCTTCTTCACCCTCACTTTCTTCCTCCTCTTCAATGCCTTCTTCTAGTTTCGAGAGTGGGTTTCGCCCAATCCCACCTCTAAAACCAACACCAAATGGAGATCTGGTCATGAAATCATCAGCTAACTTTGGCATTAAGTCGTTCTCTTCTGGTTCAACAGAGTCCAAATTAAACTGAAATTGTTCTTCTTCTACTGCTTCCGCTTCAGGAGAGAAGATTTCCCTATCTTCCATCAGCCTTGTTGCCTCAATGCAAATGACCTCAAGCTCACTTGGTTCTTCTTCACGACTTCTGAACTCTCTACTCATCATCCCACCAATTTCAGCAAGACAGAGACCAAAAGCAGCTCCTTCTTTGAGGAAAATTGTGCTGAGAATCAACACCCTAAGGCAACCTTCCCGGATCATTGGTAGTTCCTTTCTGAGCATTTCAGAATCCTTAAAAGGATCAAGTTTCGATATATACTCAAGCTCATCTTCAGAGAAAGGAATTGAAGCTTGAGGCCAATGTATCCACTCAAAGTAAGGGTCTTCCAAAGTCTCAGGCAAGCAAAGGCCATGATCAATCGGAATAAGTTCCGTTTGACCAAATCCTCCAAATCCATCAAGCTTCCTCACTAGAAGGTTTCCAGCATGCCTGTCAGTATTGAAAATCCTAATATCTAATATACCAATTTTGTGCACAGAAGAAACAGGGAAGCTCGAGGTTCCATGGTCACTTGCATCAAAATCGTGAGGAATGAACTGCTGCAAAGATGCTATCTTGCTAACCTTCCTCCTCTCAGGGGATTTGGACTTGTTGCTATTGACCCCTTCGTTAATATTAAAAATAGAGTGAGTTATCTTGACAAGCATAGTCGGGGGTACATTGGCAAAATGATCATAGTCTAGTAGGTAAGCAGCAACTTCTCTGTATCCTGTCTCACCAATCCTCACCGACCGTTTGAGTCCGGGTTGTCCAAGAGCTTTCCCAACAAATCCCTTTGGATTGTTTGGTGCAAATGGTTCCTCATCGGTTGGCTTCACAATGGCAACAGATTCGCCTTTGCTGTTTCTGAAATAATAAGCACCTCCCATCCCACTATGAACTGGTAATGGATCAACACCTGCCTTAATAGCTTTCACGATGTCCTTCACTAGCTGATTACCACTAACAAAGTGAACTGACCGCCCTAATATTTCAACCGGCCCACTACGATCTTTCAGCTGGAGATCCTTACTTGCAGGAGAGAGACAAGGAGTCGATGAACTTCTATGAATCAAACTCCTCGAGAGGAGAAGAGCAGAATCATTTCGAACAGCACTTAGATCATTCTTCAACACTAGATCCCCAAATGTCAATGAGCTTCCATCAGTGGGGACATTGAATACCACCTGCAACCTTCTTTTCACTGTGTGTACATTATCGCTTCGATCTAAATCCAGTCCCAAAACACATCCAGTGTCAGTTTGCACAAAAACACGTCTCCTCCCAGTAGTATGGTGTCCCTCAGATCTGTTGTTTCCATCATAACCACTAATTGGACCATTTGGGACACCTACTGCCATCTGGGTTTGAACAGGGCTATCCAAGTTCGGAGACATGAAAAAACCCAAAAAACAGCACAGCGTTGAATTGGGCAACTAATCAACGCCACCTATTTAATTTGAAATCTAAGTACTTCCACGCAAGCACGAACTCAAACACTAACGCAGCGTCAAATTTGGAGACGTAGGTTTCCAAATTTAACCAACTGGGGCTGACAGCTCAAACCAGTCCTTGTGCAGCTCACTGAACAACACGTGTTTGGAGAAAAAGAAAGATTCGAATAGATCTTTTATACTGAATAAGCCATCCGATGAGCGCGGGAAAAGCAACTGAACCAAAATCTGCAAAATTAATACGTTCACACGCAATAAAGGTTATTCGTGGATACGAGGAATAAGAATATAACAATAAAGATTATGTTACTTTCGCCGCAAGCAAAATCACCCAATTTGGGAATTTATATTCTGAGGGTATCATGTATAAAAATGTATTCAATAAGTTATAAAGTCATATTTCTCCTTTTTCGTGTCTTTCATGACTTCCACCTTCTACAAACCTAGAAAGGTTTTGGCAGCCTGTCTGTCCAACTTGACGGTTTTTTTTATATTATTCAGATCTAATGACAACAAAGTATTAAAGAGAAAAAAATCTCAAGAAAGTAAAGCTAGAATATCTTGAAAAGATTCAAGTTTAGAAAATCAATTAGTTTTCTTTTTTTCAAACACATCTAATGCAATTCATAAATCATTTCTAGCAAAACAAAATCGAATAACACTACTAAAATCAATCAATCCTCAATCAAAATATAACAAGATTCATATTCTAATGCGAACTTGAAGATATTCATCGATTCAAATATTCAATTCAAACAGAATAAGATACATATACACATACAAGAATGTAAGAAATTCAAAGTTTCTTAGCTCATCAAACAACAAATCGAATCTAGCATATTCAAAGTTTGTACAGAAATGTTCAAAGATCTAAACGAGTTGATGACATTCATGCAGAAGAACAAACTTTTTAGCTTACCTGAAAGACCTAGATCTGGGGAAACAAACAGCTCGAGCGGAGAAGATTAACCAGAGAAGTTGTTGGGTAACAAGACGAAGAAGAAGAAGATTGAAAACCAACAACACCGATTGGTAATAGAGAAGAATCAATGAGTAAGAAGATCTTGATTGAATCGAGTATGAATTGACTACCTCTCTCTCTCTCTATATATCTGAAACCAAAAACCCTCGTTTTTTTTTTTATCTTAGAACCCCGTCCCGTAAATGAAGACCTAAAAAATCCAAGGGTTTATAAGCTGGCCAAATGTGGTCAGGATAACAAGGATACTTCCCCCTATCTCTCTTGTTTCTCTCTCTCTCTAGATTCATTCGTAAGAAACGGAGAGAGGTTTAATCGAAACCGTAGATAGAATTGTGGGGTATAATAATGGATGATGTAGATACATGAAGGTGGGGGCCGATGACGTTTATTATCGGTGGGGGGGTTTTTTTTTTTGAAGTCGGTCAGCAGGGAATCAAGTCTGTAACAAACTCTAACCCTAAAAATGGTAAAAATAAATGAAAGACTGGTTTTGGTATTTTTCTGTGGGTATTTTGTAGCAACTCCACCTGGTTGGTCAGTCTTCTTCATTTCTCTAGGATACTTGCATGGGGTATTGTGTGAGATATATCCAGACACCCAAAGTGTACCTACATTTTCAACAACAAAAAGAATTGAAATTGTTTATTGAATTTTTATCATATACGTATATTGACGTGATTGCGGGTATATTGGATTGAGAATGAGTACTTTCTTATGTTGAGCAACAGACGACGACAAATATATCAACATATAAAGTGGTAACCTAATGCTAATCCAACACCATCCGGACAAATGGAAAGACATTCAATGTCAATTTATTTTTCAATTCCAAGAGATCTGAAAGCTCATCCCGCAATATGAGAAGATCTCATTCTCCTAAATTAACGGGACGCGCGACTCTCCGGGCGACAAACTAGCCAAATGCGCGAGGAAGACAAAATGTTGTCGAATGTGGATAAATAGTCCCTATGTAGTATCTCATTTGCATAACCATAAAACTCTTACTAATATAGTATCTCCATTTCAACAAAAAGAAAGATGGTTTAGGAACGCAAGGATCAATGGTTGAAATAAGATTTTGGAGACATTATAACAGGTAATTTATTGCGCGAGATCTCTATTTATTCTACCAAAATCGTATTTGGAAGAGGTTTGTAGGTTAAGCATAAGTGAGAATATACGACTACGATGCATTTCTCGTCGTGGTTATTTGGGAATGTTGGAGAATGTAGGGGCCAAACGGGTGGGTTTTTCATATATAGAAGGTTGAACATGAGCTAAATCTCTTCGTGATTTAAGGAAAATGAGTTGAAAGCTTGATGTTAAGCTACAGAGTTACTCGAGGTTAAGCTAATTTAATAACAGAGGTGCTTTTAAATTATAATTTTCATTATGGGCTTCACCTGGCCTAGTCCTTCTAACCGAAGTTTGGGAAATTTCAACTGGTTAAATTTTAAATGCACTCACTATTTTTGTTATATGCACTCACATTAAAGGTATTTTTTGGTGGTCAATACGTGGACAACTGTTTTTTTATATGGACAACTATTTTCGGGTCCGGTGCGAGTCAATTATGCTTGACTTAGTTGACTTTGATTTAATAAAGGGACAACTTCATAAAGTTTTAAATACTAACAGTTACTAACTTGTGGATCATTAACAAAATAATAGTTCAAAATTGAAAACCAAAGTTGTCTTCTTCTTCATCATCTTCTTCATCGTCTTCTTCTTCTTCCTTCTTCTTAGTCTTATTCTTATTCTTGTACTGCTACTAAAAGTAAACTATAGTTTTTACCACTTCCTTTTGTTTTTTTATCAAACTCTAGATGAATGAAGAAGATAAAACTCATCAATCTTCACTTCCCTCATTCTTTAGTAAACTATAGTTTCTATCACTTCTCTTTGTTTTTTAGTGAACTATAGTTTCTACTACTTCCCTTTGTTTTTTATCAAACCCTAGATCGGTTTTAATCAAACCCTACATTGATAGATTGTGAAAGAATACAAAACGATTTCAAGGCAAAAAATCGAAGTGAAGAAGAAATTCCCAGAATTTCGTGGGAAATCTACGAAAATATGCTAGATTTTCGTGGCAAGTTTCCTTCTGTCTTGCCAAAATTTCGTAGAAAATCTACGAAATTGGCATGTTTTTTTTTTTTTTTTTTTTTTTTTTTTTTATACAAAAACTCATAAATTAAGATCTCTCGTGTTTTGTCGATTTTCCACGAAGCACGAGCAACTCTACTTTGTAAAAAAAACTAGGGTTTTGAAATTTTTGATTTCTAGGTTTTAAAAGTTTAACGGGATTTAGAGTTTTTAGATCTAATCTTTCTCGTACAATTCCCTTTCCTTTGTTTGATGTCATAATCTTCTCCAAAAAAATTATCTCTCTAGAATTTTGGGTTGATGACGAAGATGAAGTAGTAGAAGAAGACCAAACTTACTTAGGATTTATGAGAAAAAAGGGAGGTGTTAAAATAATACATCTAATTCAAAGAGGACTTGAGATAAAATAATAGAGAGTTGTCCCCTTAGAAACTGGTGTCCATATAAAAAAAATTAATTATTTTGGTTGTCCACATAAGATAGTTGTCCATATAAGAAAAACGGTTGTCCACGTATTGACCACCTATTTTTTTTGTTCAAATTAGAGGAGATGTGAGAGCATATACCAAAAATAGTGAACGCATTTAACATTCGGCGGAATTTTTATCCCCCCTTCCCCAGGAAGTGTTAAGAGCGCCTTCCAGAAGGCAAAATTTAGGGAGGTACAAGAAAGTTGCTCCTATAACAAAACTGGGAATGCTACTTTACCATGTGAACACAAAATCGTATTCAAATTATACCATTCACGCACACCGACATTTTTGACGTGGTCCAATCGCTTGGACCAAGTCAATTGTTAAGCCCACATAAAAAAAGAGAGAAGAAGATGAAGATGAAGAGAATATAGGAAGAACAAGTTGAAGGAGGAGATGAAGAGATAAAAGAAAAAATACAAGAAGCCTCCCATTTACCAGACCAAGAAGGGGAAGTACCCGTTGAAGCGAGATAGGCCAAGGAGAGGGTTCCCCTAACTAGATTCGGGGAAGGGAGCGACAATCCCCATTTTAGAGGCTTTGCTAAAGCTTAGTGACTTGCTAAAGCTAGGATGGTTTGGGCTAATGAAATTTTAGAGTGCCTATAGAAATTTTCCTAACCTTTTTTACTCCCCATTTCTATCACTCCAACTTGATGGAGAAGAAATCATAGCTTATAAATTAAGCTAAATATTGCATTATTCTAATATATAATCATAAAATCATACTCTTTGAAGATTAAAAAGGAAGAAAGAAACATAGGTAAAGTGATTTATATATTTTCATAACTTTAGAGAAGCAAAAGAGATGAACAACGAGAAGGAAGTTAGTTTCTGGTATTCGATGATTTCAACATGCTTGTTGAGGTGCTTCAATATATGTGATAGTGATGAAGATGTCAATCACGAGGATCACAAAAATACATTTCTTACTACTACTAGTCGGCCAGACGCAACCATTCTAGCTGCAGGAAAACATTTCTCCCAAGCCCATAAGCTAAGGTCTAGTTAATTTTACTTATTTACTAGAAGTGTTCCGAACAACTAAATAAGAGACATTTGGTTTCAATCATCTAATAATATATATTATTTAGATGGTCGGTTTATATTGTTGAAGATTTTAGAAATATTATGTTGTAAAGAACGAATACGAATGAATAATACCAAAAATTATTTACTTTTATGTGGTTTGATGATTTATCGGTTTCATTTTGAGCAACCAATGTTATTGCAAGATAAAATTTGGAACTTAGAAGTTACCAATTCAACTTGAACTAGGCATATTTCAACCAAAAAAAAACTTGACAATGGCACAAAACTGAAGACTATAGCGTGACGGAAGGAATCAATTTTGATTGGGAAGTTTTATAACCAATGCTCAAACTTCTTAGAGGCAATGCTGCTAAAGGCAAACCCTTTTATAACACATTTTGATTAGAGGCAGTGTCCGCTTGAG